>JAUTXW010001263.1:0-30828 GCA_030620095.1 Kuschelorhynchus macadamiae | reverse complement strand
ATATAATAGATAATTTCGACATGCCAAAAATTATAACGTCATAGCGCTTAACTTTAAAGTCATAAATTATAAACGTTTTGGCCAGTGTAGTGAAAAAATCATAATTCTCTTGAATTGTGCCAATACCCATCCATTAATAAGAATCAACGGGTATTAAACAACTCTCATATTTGTGTTATGGCTTTGACGATGGCTTTATTGACGAACCTGGTGCGGATCCGCATAGCGGTCCGATTGTTGATTTTAATGAAATAAAATTAATACTTTTCGCATTAAAATATGATGGACTTCCTAATAAATAAACCTAGGTATTTGAAATGATTAAAATTTAATCTTACATTATAATAGAAAGTTAGGTAAAATATATTAATTTTTTAAACATTGAAATAGTTCGTTTTAAGCATTACTATTTGCGCATTAAAATATAGAATGATATAATAGCACTATTTTTTTAAGAATTTAAACTCTCCGACAAGAAAACCGATTCCTACATTTTTTAACAATTTTGATATGGCATAACTTTTTTATTTTTGATTATATTACAATGATTTTTTAACTGGCCGATAGACCAATCCATTTAGATTGCGCTGCGGTTTGTCGTGAAGAAATTTTGTTTGCTTGAATGCTTATATACCCGGTTCAGGGTAGATCAAAATGATGTTTTTATACGTAGGTTTAAAACACCCTGTGAAAAAGATACGCCAAACATCCTTGTTTCAACATGATTTGCGATAAAACTGGATGCAATCTGAGTATTTTGTTTTTTAATTCTTTCATTTCTTTCACGAGCTACGTATTTTTAAATAAATCAATAACAATAATCAGTGTAAAATAGTCAAGTTAGTTAATATCTAATCAAAACTGTGTTAACCACTGCAGACGTGAGTAGCGTAGTCGCTTTATCATAAGATGGTTGTAATAAAATTTATGTTACCCGTGTGAATTCAGCGATCAATGGTACAAGTTACTTGGAATAGATATCTAGAAATGGCAAATTATACCAAAAGGCCAGGGCCGAAAAAAAATCAACTGTTTTAGGTGACAGCCGTTTCATATTGTTAAAATCATTAGGTGACCGAAGAGCTACTGCCAGTTCACTAAAACATGACCTAAAACAGGTATGTGAGAATAACGTTAGTGAAGTAACAATTAGAAGAATTACAGGAAGCTGTTCCATTTGGCCCTTTCATTGGGGTAGAGTTTATTTATACTCATGCAACACAATGTATGAATGCTGAAAATTCGGAGGCTAGATTGGCCAAACTGCAGCTCAGATCTCAACTTAACTGATGAGCATTTTTGAGATACATTAAAAAGGCACGTTCGTGAACGGCTCATCAAGACTATACAGCTTTGGCAGAGCTCACGTTAGCACTAAATGAAGAATATATAGCTATTCCTCGAAAAAAGATACTCAATCTAAGTATACTTTAACCCCCGTATTCACTAAAAAGGTTTGAGAGTTAGACCAGATCTAGTTGCCATGGTACTAAAACTCTTAGTTTGCCAGTTATGTTTCGGTTATGTCACTGTCATTTTGTAATTGTGACATTTAGTCATGTCACCTTAAATCTATAACTGTCAAGTTAGACCTGGTCTAAATTTAAACCTCTTTAGTGAATACGGGTGGAAATGTTTAAATTAAAAAAATGTTTTCAAATGCAGCGTTTGATTTAAAAATGCGCAGCTCATGAAAGAAACGAGATAAACAGATGATTTGAAAAACAAAATGCTCGGAAAACATCCAGCTTTATCATAAATCATGTTGGTACAAAGTTCCAAAAGGGTGTTTCAAACCTACGACTAAAAACATCATTTTGACTCTGGTATATAAAAATTCAAGCATCCAAAATTTCGTCACGACAAACTGGAGCGCAATCTTAATGAATCGGTCTATAGGCCAGCGAAAAAATCATTGCAATAAAATCAAAAATATAAAAGTTATTCCATATTAAAATTGTTAACAAATTTAAGGAGCCGTTTTTTTTTTCGGTGAGTTTATTTTACGTATTACTAGGAAATACCCGGCCACTCAAACGAGGATAGTATTTGTGGTGTTGGGTTAAGACCGAAAAAAAAGTAACACCCTGTAGATTTTTTGAAAATGTATTATTCTTATTTCGTAGACTTTGGTCACCCTATATTATGTGACAAATTTAAATAAATTATCTCTAGAAATGTACAGGGTTGATAAAAAGTAAATAAGAAATATTAAAACTTTATCACTCTGTATTTTGGAAACGAAGCACTTTTGACACATCTTTTCATGAACATTTCGATTATTTCGAAGACATTGGTCACCCTATATTTTGTGCCAAATTTAAACTCAGTTGATAAAAGTAAATAAGAAATATTAAAACTTGTATCTTCGAATCGAAGCACTTTTGACATATCTTTATATGAACTTTTTATCTTAAAAATACTTAAGGAATTGTCCTATAATATATCAGACACTTATTCCATGCATATGTTTAGATTCCTGGTCCTGGTCTTGTTCCCGATCCGTTCACATTCAGAAACGATTATTTTTAACATTTTTAATGCGCGTATATTAATTTCAGGGCTAAAATATTTTAACAGTTGTTCAGAAATTTTAGTAGAGAGCAAATTGCATAGTTAGTTAATTCTTTATTCAATCCTTAAATATATTAAAAGGTAATACTTATGCTGAGACCGCAATTGGAGTATAGATCATGCCACAATAAGTCTTAAAACTAAAAATACCTACAACTAAATAAACTTTAAGACAATAAGATTATAATAAAACATGAAACAATTCAACATTTAAATTCACTTAAAAAGTACAATAAAATTGTATTAAAACTAATCTATAAAGGAGCAAGTTTATATTTAGTGCAGTGCCTCCTTTATAGTATTAACCTTACCAGATGGCTGTTGCTTCAAAGGTAGAGGGAGCATATTCCCGTCCTTAATTATGTTAAATACATACATTTCTTTGTACAAATGTAAGATTTGGTTTTTCGGTCCTGAGGTTTGTTTTAAATCTTGTATCATAAGAATGTTGTCGTATCTTATCTGAGAAAAGGGAAAAGTTATTAATCAAAAACTTAACACATTCGAGAATATAGAGGCTGTCCAAGGTGAGTATACCAGCTTCCTGGTATACCTCCCTGCAGCTGTCTCCACATCCCATGTCAAATACAATACGTATTGATTTTTTTCGTAATAAAAATATTTGATCTGATTCAACAGCAGTGGCGGCTCCTGGTGAATTTTATTGGAAGGTCAATAACAGATTTAAAAATAGGCATAATTAAAATAAAAATAAATATCTTATCTTTAAATTGAGCTTTAAATTCTCTTGAAGTTCCGGTCTACTCTTCATTCTTTAGAATTGGAAAAATGTTGAATGACACGTTCGTTAAAATTTCATGCACATTCCTTTTATAGACGATCTCGATACTTAATATTGCTAAAGCGGATAGTATATCTTGGCCCAACTCCTCAACAAAATTTATAAGTCCTCGAAAAACCCCTGGATTTTCAGACAAAGCCGTTTTATTATAGCATTATAAGCTGTATCTCGCTGAGTGCGAATATCAACACTTCCGACCGTAGCATATTTCACTGAACATTTCATGTGATTTGCAGAAAACGCATGTTTTTTTATTTTTTCTTTTAAGTGTTTTAAGTCTTTAACACCGGTAATGAGTCCGACGAGTCCTTAGAAAACAACAATGAATTAGGGACTTCACAACCACATATCCAGTTAGCTAAATCGTACATACTTTTGCGAAAGTTTCGATGAACCTCTTTATTTTTATCTTTACTAGTTTGTCGTATACTAAGTTCTGGCAAATTGGGACCACTTACCTTGAGTTCTGTTATTTTCTCAAAATTAAGTTCGTTAGCACTCTTTAGTTGTTTATATTGCACTAATCACTACCAACATTTTATTTGTTGTATGTTTACAACTCATACATCATCATCTCATGAATCATAAAAATAAAAAAATATATATTACAAAAAACTGTATATAAATCAATTTTCATAGATTAAAAACGTCCGAAACGATATTGAGTTAGGGTATCGAATTATAAGAAGAGACCGGCTGATGACCCAAATCGCGATTTCATATTCCATTTGCTATCACGTTCGGCTGCCGCTCGGTAGCTGTGAAGTTTTCGGGCACTTTCGTCAAGCTTTAAGGTAGTCAGGGCAATCCGAACTGCCCAGCCTAGCCTAGTATAGCGTATTTTATTATGCCTAAGGAACGCAACGAGATCGTTCGAATTGCCGCGCGTGGCTAATAGTGTAGTGTATTTAACTTTTCCCAAGGTTCGCGTTTTAGTTGTACATTAGAAGGGACGGTCAAACGAATAATTTATTTTCTGAAATATTTTTGGGGGTCATTGACCAATTGACCCTATGGAATAGCCGCCACTGTTCAACAGGATTTCCCCAAAATATTAAACCATAGACAGTATGAGACTAGACATATGCATGATATGCATATATTTAAGGAATTTATTATTTTTACTACGCGTTTTTTTAAATGTAGCCTCATCATATAATGTCAATTTAATTATTGCAGACTAATTATATTTAAACACATTTATTTTATTTAAGAAGACAATGATTTTTGGGTCGAAATTAATTTTTGGTAATGTTGAAATGAGTAAGCAATTTCTCATTTAATTAATTTATTGCCGCTTCTTCTTTTTAAAAGCTTGATTTTTTTTATTCATTTAATTTATATTTAAAATAATGATCATTTAAATTGAAGTGATTTTAATGGCTATTGGCAATCTTAAATTTATGTTATTTAAAGCTATACTAACTGCTTTACTGACGAACCCGGTGCTAACCCGGAGCGGATCCATCTAGCCCTAGCGAATATTAAATTTAGGATCCCAGAACGGCTTAGCGCCGAAAAAAACATATAGGATTATCTGCCTTTCTTAGTCGGACAGGTAAATAACTTTGATTCGACTTTGGTTTTGCTTAGGTGACGAGAATGCAGGTCAGTTTAATAAACTTACGATCCTGGTGACGAAAAAGCATACGCCCACTGATACTACTGTATAACCTTTCTAAATATGTTTTTTGTCACAACAAACTTATTTCCAAAAAAAATTATATTCATAGTTAATATAGGTAATTGCTTTCGTTTCGAAAAAGGTTCTATTATTTATCGCAAACCTCATTATTGTTCTTCGTCACTTATAAAACACGTCTCTTAACCTTTCCTATGTTTATCTTCTTTATGCGCTGCTCGGATTACCCGCAGCATCATCCGTCTCGGGCTTCGCAGGTCTCGAGGGTCCTCTCATCCGTCTGACAGAAAGACGACGTCCATTACGAATTCTTTATGACCTCCCTCGGCCCGACACGTTTGGCTAATGCTAGGCTTTATGCGACTTTTAGGCGCTTTTATTGGCCTTATAAATTGTCAGTATGTCGTAAACTGTTTATAGATTCATAATACTTCAGTGAGTGAATATCAGTTTTCATGATAATGTTGGAGATACAGTCAAATAAAAAGCAACTTCTTTTTTATTACATTAAAACATAAAAAAAGTCTTAAACCTCCGCTATTAGTATCTTGAGTACTTACGGGTATTTTAATAGCCTAGTTTTGTTTATATGAAATAAGTAGTAATTAAGATACAAAATAACGATACAAGAAATATGTTCTTAAGTATTTTATAAAAAAAACATGTAGTTAGAAAACATAAACAAAAAACAACGAAACAGCAATCAGTTATGGCTTTCCTGGACCAACGTTGATTGTTTTTAGAAACTCAATTCGGACACACCACAACATTATTAGCCTGAAATTTGTTTGAAAACATGACTTGAGGGTCCATTCAGTCAACACAATATCTAATCCCATAATATTTTAAATCTAGTTCTTTGCCATCTCCACACTATTTTTATTATTCCAGAAAATCTTTTTCCAGTGGCGGCTTTTAACAGATTCGGAAGGGGGTCACGCTTCGGGAGGAGGTCATGCCAATTCGAAAACAAATAAAAATTGCGCATATACAGAATATTCATAACTGAAAAGCTTACCATGAACATTGAAGACAAAATTTTATAGAAGCAGTTTTCATAGAAAGGACTCAATATATTTTCAGTAAGCTCAGCGTCGATATTCTGTACATACGGAAGCCGCTTCTAGTTAGCTCAAACCGACCACTTTAAACTTCTGATCGGGTAAACTAAGAGGCAGGGACTTCCAACATCACCACAGACGATTAGTATTATAAGCCTGTAGCTTTAGTGTTAGAACTACGAACTCACACTAAGCTTAACCGCAACCAGATATCAATCCGGGGAATAATTAGCAACGAGGAAAGAACTGCTTTTCGGGAATATTTTTTAAGAAAATTTGCATAATATGTAACTCAAATGACGCCAGAAGATAAAGTTTTTGTATGTTATTCGGATCAAAACCAATCCTGAGATACGCCGTAGTATCAGCCTCATCTGATAATATTCATTCATGGTATCTCTGGAAGAGGCAACATAAAATCGGATAGGCTAAAAACATGAGTGTGTAAATCAATTCCAGCAATGGATAATGGTTAGACTTGAATAGAACGAAAGCTTTCACGGCTGTGGTCAATTAAGAAATCATGGTTCTTGGGATTAGACCGGGTCAAAATGGAATTACTTTTTGACGTTTTGCCTTCGATTGCATGAAGCATCTTCAGGGATCTTCACTTCACGAGATAGAACACTAAATGAGCGCAGGCCGGCTATTTATAGTCGACCTGTGTTTACCGAAGCGTGACTCGGTTTTCACGTATGATGTAGACTGAAGCCTCTATTAAAATTGTTAGGATCCTCATACATTTCAATAGATTCTCTAATTTTGCGTTTATTGAATCCCGAAACCGATGCAAGAACTTCTGTTTATTTTACATTTATGATATGTCTAGCAGAATGTTGGTGTTCAGATACAGCAGATTATACAATTTGTTTCTTTCTGATACATCGTTCATGTTCGTTAAGCCTAGTCGATATGGATCGTCCAGTTTCTCCAATATCCATCACCACAGGAACAAGGAATTGTATATACTCCGTTTGAAAAGGACTAGTGTCCTTTGGCGATCGCAAACATTGTCCAATTTTCTTGTGTGTGTTGAAGATTGTGCGTATGTTGAACCGGCGAATTAACCTTGCAATCTTGTCTATGGTTCCGTGTATAAATGGAAGAACTACATTTCCTATCGGTAATTCCTTATTAGTATCATTTCGTGGAGTAGGATTATTATGTTTTCTAATTGATCCTCTAATATCATCAGTGCAATATCCATTCCCTCTTAAAGCTTGAGATCTCTGTTTCCGATTGTAAAGAATTTTGGTCACAAATCGCGAGGGCTCTGTAAACCAACGAGTTAATAACTGATTGCTTTTGTGCTGGATGATGATGGGAATTTGCATTTAAGTACATGTTCTTATGCGTTGGATTTCTATATACAGAGTGTCCTAAGGAACCATCCCCTTTTCTTTGTACAAGAACATCTAGAAAGGGAATCGTTCCTTCTGATTCAATTTCCATCGTAAATTTATATTAGCATATTGTTGATTCAGATGATCGAGAAACCCCGAGAGGTTTTCTGGACCGTGAGGCCATATTACAAAAGTGTTGTCTACATATCTGAACCATGATTTTGATTTTAGTGGAGATGACTCTAAGGCTTCCTCCTCAAAAGCTTCCATGAAGATATTGGCTACATCTGGTTATAGCGGAGATAGCATGGCTGCTCCTGAGGTTTGCCCATAGAAAGTTCCTTGAAAGACAAAATACGTTGTTGTAAGACATGCTTCAATTAGATCTAAATCTAATCTAATTGACAACTCACTTTTAGATCTAATTGAAGCATGTCTAACATCAACGTATTTTGTCTTTCAAGGAACTTTCTTTCCCGGTCCGCCGGTCCAACATACGCACAATCTTCAACACACACAAGAAAATTGGACAATATTTGCGATCACCACAGGACATTATTCCCTTTCAGGCGGAAGGAGTATATGCAATTCCTTGTTCCTGTGGTGATGTCTATATTGGAGAAACTGGACGATCCGTATCGACTAGGCTTAAGGAGCATGAACGATGTATCAGAAAGAAACAAATTGTACAATTTGCTGTATCTGAACACCAACATTCTACTGGACATATCATAAATGTAAAAGAAACCAAAGTTCTTGCATCGGTTTTGGAATTCTATAAATGCAAAATTAGAGAATCTATTGAAATTTATAGGCATCCTAACAATTCTAATAGAGATACCGGCTTCAGTCTACATCATACGTGGAAATCGATCGTTACACCGAGTCACGCTTCGGTAAACACAGGTCGACTATAAATACCCGGCCTGGGTCTCTCCGCGTTCATTCAGTGTTCCGATCTCGTGAAATGAAGATCCCTGAAGATACCTCGTGCAATCGAAGGTGAAACGTCGGAAAGTAATTCCATTTCGACACGGTCTAATCCCAAGAACCATGATAGACTTGAATCTTTTATTTATTTATCAATGAGAAATCAAACTTTTATGCACCGGTAGGTATCTTAGGCTTTACCACGTTTGATCTATACGTCTCTTATAAAATTCGTTTTTTTTTTAATAAACATACCAACACTATGTTTTACCCGCCGTCCGTCGAGATTTTGACAGCTAAGCATATACAAATATGTTTCTAAAATGGGGGCTTAGTAACTAGTATTTCAGTTATGTTTCAAGATATTATAAATGTGGTAAAATCAAATTTTACCATCCTAAAATACATTTTGACCAATTTTTAAAAGCCATTGGAGATAAAATCGCTTTAAAATCTCATTTAGCTGAACATATATTGTGGAAAGGAAAAACACATTTCAGCCCTCTCTTCTAGGAAATACTAGAAGTGATTTTCAGATAACTATCTTTAAAAGACTTTCCCAAAAATCTGTTTAAAATCTCATTTAGTTAAGGAAATATTTAAAAAAAGTAAAATAACGTTTCACCCCATTAAGCATGGAAGATCGAAAAATTAAGAAATTAATTTTTAGATAATAATAAACTGTATTTAGTCAAAGAGATATTGTAAAAAAGTGGAGACACAATAATTCACCTCTTTTCACCCCCTTAAGTGCATAATGTGGAGAAATCCAGAAATTGAGATTTAGATTAATATTTTTAAAAACATTTAATGAAAAAATCTTCTTAAAACCTTATATTGTTGAAGATATATGTAAGAATAGTAAACAAACAAATTTTACCCCTTTTCACCCTCTAAAGGGTGAAACAAAGAATAATCACGTGTTATCATTTAAGTAGTTATTTTTAAAAACCGTTGATGAAGGAGTTATCTCAAAATATCAATCAGTTGAATGAAAATTGTAAAAAAGTATAAACATATATCACCTCATTTTACTTCTTTAAGCTTCGAATTTCGAGAAATCCTGAAATTGATTTTTTTGATAAATATTATTGTTGAAAACCAATAGGGAAAGAATTATTTTAGTTCTTTAGTTATATTATTAAAAAAGTGAAATACATATTAATTTCTTTCACTCTCTTAAAAGCGGAATTTCGAAAAATCCCCAGACAGATTTTTAGATAATAGTTTTTGAAAGCCACTAGCAAAATAATTGTTTTTAAAACTCAGTTAGTTGAGGATATATTGTAAAAAAACAATTTAACCGTTTTGATCCTCTTAAGGGTGGAATTTCAAAAAAACCCAAAATTAATTTATAGATAATTATGTTTGAAAACCATTAATGAAAGAATTGTTTTAAAAATTTACTTGAAGATATATTGTATAAAAAGTAAAAATACATTTTACCACATTTGACCGTCTTTAGGGCGAGTTTAAAAAAAAATCCACACAAAAACAAGTTCCACGTCCAATTTGAACATTGAACTTTTAACGGTTTATATAGATTGGTAGAGAATTGAAAACTAAATAATATGAATCTATATACAGGGTGTTAGATTTTTGTATTTGAATATCTTTTTCTGTGGGGCCAGAAAATTAAACACCCTATTGTTACATAATGATTGTGAATGATGCGTAAGCAATTCAAAAAAAGAAACGATAAGACGTGTTCGAACGACAACAAAGGGAACGGGACGAAGTATGAAAGATTATTATGGTTACGGCACTCAGTCAGAATACTTGATTCTTATTTACGCCAAGTGATTTCGTTAAATTTGTATCTTTATAGTAATATACACGTTGTTATTTAATTCGGAGTTATTTATTGTTTAATAAATTTCAAAAGCGGGATTATTCACGTCCAGTATGGGAAAACATAAGAAAAGTAGAAAGCGATCTTCTAGTTCTAGTTCTAGTTCATCGTCTAGTGATTCGGATAGTGCTCGGAGACAAGTAAAAAAATTAAAAAGACAATTAAAACGAAGTGAAAAACTGCGTAAAAAGAAAACTGTAAGTACGTATGCTAGTTTGAACGTTGATGAATCATTAATACCCATATTTGATGCCTCTAACGAAAGCATGACTTCAAAGGATTGGGTAACTAAAATTGACGAACTTAGTATGATTTATAACTGGGACAATAATTTAATTATAAAACTTGCGACGTCTAGAATGAGGGGTAATGTTAGAAAATGGTATGACTCACAAAAAAAAGTATGTAAAGAATGGGTCGAAATAAAAGTGTTATTATTAGAAACTTTTCCATGTAGCATTAAGTTTGGAAAATTGTTTGTTGAGGCTGCAAATTATGTACATATGCCTAATCAAAAATTAAGTGACTATTGTTTCGAAAAATTAGCAAGGTTGCAAAAGTTAAATTTAGATATAAGTGAGGTTAATCTAATGGATTGTATTATCGAGGGTATTAGTAATGAAAACATAAAACTGGCTGCTAGAGCGGCTAATTTTAAGACAGTTGGGTTATTAGTGAATTACCTAGACCATATTAACCAGGATTTTCATTCGAAAAAAATAAACGTTACTAACCAATCTGATGCTCGGGAAAAGCCAACAAGTACCAATAAACTAAAACTAGTAAAACCTATAAATTCTAAAGGAAAGATATGTTATAATTGTAAGGGATCACACATTGTTAAAGATTGTCCAAAACCTATAGTTAAGTGTGATTCGTGCAATAAATTAGGTCATACTAAAAGCCAATGTTATTGTAATAAAAACAAAACGCAAAATGTAAATTCAGTAAATTCTTTTAAAGACAATATTTATGCGAAAAATATTTTTATTAATGGTGAAATAATTAATAATTGTTTAATAGATACAGGAAGCTCGTGTACTCTTATTAGGAAGTCAATAGCAGAGAGACTAAGAATAAAGAATGTTGCTCTTGATAATGCCGTGTTTCTAAAAAGTTTTATGGGCAATTTTATATCGTGCAACACCGTTAGTGACGCTCATATCAAAATTGATGATTCAGTAGGGAAAGTTAGTGCTTTTATAATTAATGATAATTGTCTTTCTTATAATGTTATTATAGGTTGTGACTATTTGAATCAACCTCAAATAGCGATGTTTAAATGTAATGATACTTTTTGGCTTAAAAATATTTGTATCGTAGAGACTGATAGTTTTCCGCAAAGTCAAATAACTTTAGATTTGTTAAATTTTGGAAACATCACGGATTTGGAAAAAAATCAAGTTCTTGAACTTTTAAATGAGTATCGAGATAGAGTATCATTTAACCTTAAGGAATTAGGTAAAACCGACTTAGTTGAGTTGACAATTGCTTGCAAATCTAGCGACCCTATCGTTTATAACCCATATCGTATGTCTGCATACGAAAAGAAAATACTTGATGAATTACTGCAAGAACTTTTGTGTAACGGAATTATAAGGGAATCAAAGTCAGCCTATGCTAGCCCAGTTCTCTTAGTAAAGAAAAAAACGGGCGATTATCGTTGTTGTGTAGATTATCGCCGACTAAATGCCGTCACTATTAGAGAAAAGTACCCACTTCCGTTGATTGATGATCAAATCGATATGCTGGGCGGGCATGAATATTTTATAACACTGGATTTGGCTTCGGGTTACTACCAAATACCGGTACATAAAGATTCAATTGAAAAGACTGCATTCATCACACCTTCATCTCATTATGAGTTCACAAGGATGCCGTTTGGGCTAACCAATGCGCCCGCAGTTTTTCAAAGGTTAATAAATACGGCTCTTAAAAATTATTTAAACAAAATTGTTTTTGCTTATTTGGACGATCTTATAATTCCGGCACACAATGTAGAACAAGCTTTGTCAAGTTTAAGAATTGTACTCGACGTATTAAGGCAGGGAAATTTAACACTGAAACTAGGCAAGTGCAACTTCTTTCAGTCTCAGATTGCCTATTTGGGGCGAGAAATTAGTGCCTCTGGGGTTAGACCTGGCAAGGAAAAAATTAAAGCCGTCATGGAAATGAAAGAGCCAACAAATGTAAAGGAAGTTAGGCAATTTTTAGGCCTTTCCGGGTATTTTCGTAGGTATGTTCGGAATTATGGTGTGTTGGTGGAACCACTTACAAGGTTACTGAGGAAGGATGTTGCATTTGCCTGGTCAAGTGAACAACGGGAGGCATTCACAAAAGTAAAATCTGCCTTAGTGGCACGACCAGTGTTAACGATATTTAATCCGGAGTTCAAAACAGAGTTGCATACGGATGCTAGTAGTTTGGGATTTGGGGCTATGCTAATTCAAATTCATGATAAAAAGCATCAAGTTGTGGCATACTTTAGTAAACAAACAAGTCCTGAACAACGGATGTATCATTCGTATGAGCTCGAGACTCTAGCAGTAGTCTTAGCGTTACAACATTTTAGGGTCTATCTATTAGGTATTAAGTTTGATATTGTTACGGACTGTAGTGCGTTACGTGCTGCGTTTACAAAACGAGATATGATCCCGCGAGTTGGCCGATGGTGGCTTCAAGTTCAAGACTATGACTTTTCGATTATTCATAGAGCTGGAACGGCAATGGGACATGTGGACGCCCTCAGTCGGAATCCTATTCCCGGATATATAGAGGTAGCCACGATTGACGTTACAGAGGCCGATTGGATAGTAGTAGCGCAAATGCAAGATGAACAGCTACGGCTTATACATACTATACTAAAGGAAGGAGTCTCTAACAGATCAACGAAACAGTATTTCGACAAATACGAACTGCACGATGAGAAAATATATAAAAAGATGGATGAAGGCAAGTCGTAAAAAAATATGTTTCTTCATGTCTTTCTTGCCTCTATCATAAAAATCCTAGTGGCAAAAAGGAGGGGTTTCTCCATCCAATAGAAAAGGTTGCCACTCCTTTTCATACAATACACGTCGATCATCTGGGCCCCTTCATAAAAAGTAAGAAAAACAACAAGTACCTTTTGATTATCGTAGACGGCTTTACGAAGTTTTGTTTTATCGAAGCTGTGAAGGACGTAACTACCAAACCTGTAGTTAACGCTTTAACTAATATTATGTATATTTTTGGGGCACCTACCAGAGTCGTGTCGGATAGAGGAACAGCATTTACTTCAGCGACGTTTAAGACGTTTTGTGAAAACTATGGTTTGAAGCATGTATTAAATGCAGTAGCCACACCCAGAGCGAATGGACAATGCGAAAGGTACAACCGCACGATATTAAGCGCACTGTCTTGTAGCGCTGCTGGTGTTGCTGAGGACCGATGGGACACTGTTGTCAAGAAGATCCAAAGTTCATTAAATATGACTTTTAATACTGCCATTGCTACAACACCTTTAGAGGCTTTAGCTGGTTATAAAGGAAAACACGTCTCTGAGGCTCCGATATTAAACGCGGTGCAGAGAGAATTGGAGCGTACTAGTTTGGAGGAGTTAAGAGAGAATATTTCTAGGAAACTGACTAATGACCAGAGAAAACAAAAGGAAAGGTTTGACAAGTCACGAAAGTCACCAAAAATATACAAGAAGGGCGAGGTTGTGATGGTCATGAAGACAGATGCACCCTGCACAGGTTCGAGTAGAAAGCTGTTGGCCAAGTTCAAAGGACCATTCAAGGTGACCAGCGTTCTTCGAAATGATCGATATGAAGTTCAAGATATGAGAGAGAATTTTCGGAAGATGAAGACGGTGGTTTCGGTGGACAAAATGAAACCGTGGATTATACTAAAAGGTGAGAATCCACAAAAGGGCAAGGTCAATAGTGAGTCATATAAAATAAGTACATACTAAGAGGTACTAGGTTTATATGACATGCACTGACCTTAGGAAACACAATGTGGGGTAGTTGAAAGAAGTACATACTATGAAGTACTAGATCCAATACTAAGCACGACATTAAATTGTGGTTGGGATAGTAAATGTGAGATGTTTGACAAAGTACATACTAAGAGGTACTTGGAGCAAATATTATGCACGAGAATGGGATCGGAAGGTCCGATATACCCACCCAACCATGGTTTTATGTTAAATGTTTCCAAAGTCTAAGTAAATTTTTAATCCCAAAATATTAAGGAGGATTGAGAGTTTTCTATTTATTTCAGATCAGGATTTGAAAGAATCTGAGGACAGATTTGAAGAGGATGGCCGACTGTTACATAATGATTGTGAATGATGCGTAAGCAATTCAAAAAAAGAAACGATAAGACGTGTTCGAACGACAACAAAGGGAACGGGACGAAGTATGAAAGATTATTATGGTTACGGCACTCAGCCAGAATACTTGATTCTTATTTACGCCAAGTGATTTCGTTAAATTTGTATCTTTATAGTAATATACACGTTGTTATTTAATTCGGAGTTATTTATTGTTTAATACTATACAAATTTTAACAATAAAAGCTTTACAAAAATATAATTTACAGTTTATTTAATATCTTGTTTAATTTTCGTAAACTAAAAGAAACATGGAAATCAAAAATAACATACAATATAAAGGGTAAAATAAAAAAAAACGAATAATAAAACAGTTGATAGTCATCACATCTGAATGACTAATCTCATCTTTATTAAAATTATATAAACAAGTACTAAAGTAAATATTTGCTTTACACCATACAATCTGTGTATTGTAACTTGCACAGATGTCGAGATAAGGTACAGGGTCACCTTGCATGGATCACCCCGTACATACACAGACCTATTTGTACTTATAATAGAAACACATCGTGAAGCAACAGCATTTATTTTATTGCTTTAAGAATGTTGTCTGAAATGTCTGCCATCGAACTCTCACAGATGTAATTAAAGCTAAATAAAGCCTAATTATTTAATAGGTGAGATTCTCGTTAAAGAAGCAAATAATGCAGAGTAATCGAAAATAGGCATTTGAAATGTATTCATTATATGAGTAATAAAAGGAATTAAATATACTGCCAGAAAGTTTAATAAGGATCACATTTAACGAATCTCTTCCAGATGCTTTTGACACAGTTGATAAGTAAAAATCACACTTATTAGTACAATTGACAAGCTTGCTATTTCTATAAAGGTTAAAAAGTTCCCGACCAGAATAATATTATCTACTTATTTTTGCAAGTTTTCCCAATATATGATTGACAAGTATATTATAATTGAAAATATTGAATTGCCTTTGGAAGGATTTGGATCTTAGAGGAATTTTGGGTTCAAATACCTGTAAAGGCAAGTACACTTTTTTTTATTTTTGATATAGGGTTTTCTCTAAAATAATGTTATCATATTTTGGGAAATTCTTGAACAGGTTTATGGAAAATTCTCAAAAGGTCCTTAGTATTGTTGGGATTACTTATACAGTATGTCCGGGATTCTCTATGAGGATCTCGCTTATTATAAGATATAGAGAAATAGTTAAATAGGGACATTTTTGGATAATAGTGTCTGCGGACGGATTCTACCTATTAGGGTTTTGAGATATTTATAAAAAAATGTTACCTTTTTTAAATCATGCTGTAGCTTTTTTATTTCCCAAAATTTTTCAAATCTGTAAACGCATTCATTCCTAAAGCAATTTTTTGTGTAAAATATTGCAGTATTATCAGAGTTTACTCCTGAAGTTTCGTAATTAAAGACCTGTCATCAGTTTTCTTTAAATACAAGTCCCACATTTTTAATTTTGTTTTTTACAAGCCTTTGAATTCTCAAAATGAGTTATATAACGCTCTCATATATTTAAATTATGCAAAAGTTCTCCTTTGTAGGGAAATTCGGATTTTCCGCCTATTTCTAACACATTGTCTTTTACAAGAAAATTTTAAATCTGATGTCTAAATATTAAGTCTTATACTTTGTTAGTTTTAAGAGGTCAAATGTTTGTTATAAACGAAATAAAAATCCAGGTCTGTATTTAAAAAAAAGGAATTGATTACAAAAATTATGGGTTCCTTTGGGAATGTGTCTACAGATTTGAAAAATTTTGGGCAATAAAAAAGTTACAGCAAAATTTAAAAAACGTAATATTTTATTTCTTCCTAAATATCTCAAGTACCCTATCTAATCTGTTCGCAGAACTATTTTACTTGTAACAAAATTATCTAAACTTTTCCCATCTAACATTTCTCTGTCTCTTATAATAAGCGATGTATTAAGTTTAGTAAGTTTTTTAAGTTAAAAACGAGCGGATTTTTATTTTAGGAACTTAGGAATTTATGCGATAAAAATGTGACTGTAAAGGTCAAAAAATTAACAAACAGTTATTTTTATTTTCCCCGTAAAAGGATAGTATTGTAATCGCAAAAAATCACCCTCCCTGGTTTTTACATATTTTCAAGTTTCAGTCCATATATACCAAAAAAACATATTTTCTCAATTCCGTCGTTCTGTCTGTCTGCTCGCGGCATAGCTAAAAAACTACTTATCCGATTGACCTCAAATTTTGGTAAAAAATTAAGATTGGTTTGGGGATAACCTGGTAAACATCCAATATGACGAAACAAAATAAAGGCATAGTGAAATGTTAAAAATATTATTACTAAGAAACTGCCTTATCCAGTTTACCGGAAATTTTGCTTAAAATTAAAATATTATGTAGGAATCAACCTGTAAAATGTTGGTACGAATCCAAAATCGCGGCTCAATAAAATATTTAAAAAATCAGCCTGGAAAACTACTTAATATATAGATTTCAAAATTTGTGGAAGAATTAAGATGGCGGTTTAATAAAATATTTGAAAAATCAACCTGAAAAAACTACTTATTACTTATTCGATTAATTTCAAATTTTGTACACACATTAAGTGTGATATAAAAATAGACTAGTAAAATTGTGGTACGAATTCAAAATGGCGGAACAAAATCAGATTACTAAAAATAGTAAATATAGTTTTCGTTCTTATGGAAATTCGTATATGGTGATTTCGCTTATTATAAGAGATAGAGAAATTGTTAATCAATTTTCACACTAACTCAAGAGCTTGAAAAAGTGTTAATGTAACACGAAACGTTGCAATTGAAAATAGTGGTTTCACTTTAGACCTTATTGCAGTCCCATAACCCACGAATTCAAGTTACACTTATTCATTAGGGACACGAAATGCCTATCCAAATTAGACATTTTTTTACAAGTGAAATAGCTCTGCGGATGGATTACAGCTGTTAGGGTTCTTGATATATTTAGGAAAAAATAAAATATTACGATTTTAAAATTATTCTGTAACTTTTTTATTCTCCAAAATTTTTCAAATCTGTAAGCACATTCCTAAAGCGACTTTTAGCGCATAATTTTTGTGATCATAAATACAGACCTGGATTTTGATTCCGTTTATAACAAACGTTTGACCTCCAAAAACCACCAAAGTATTTGACTTAATATTTAGACATCCGATTTAAGATTTTGTCGTAAGAGTTAGAGATAGGCGGAATTTCCCCACAAAGGAGAACTTTTGCATAGTTTAAATATATGAGAGCGGTAAATAATTCATTTGGGAGGTCAAAGGCTTGTAAAAAAACAAAATTATAAATGGAGGACCTGTATTTAAAGGAAACTAATGACATGCCTTCACTTACGAAAGGTCAGGAATAAACTCTGAGAACGCTACAATATTTTACACAAAAAGTTGCTTTAGGAATGGGTTTACAGATTTGAAAAATTTTGAAGAATAAAAAAGTTACAGCATTATTTAAAAAAGGCAATATTTTTTTATAAATATCTCAAAACCCTAATAGCTAAAATCCATTCGCAGACACTGTTGACTAAATCTTTCCCTATTGAACTATTTCTCTTATAATAAGGGAGATTCTCATAGAGAATCCCGAATTCCGGACACACTGTATAAATAATCCCAATAATATTAATTTTTAATAAACCTATTCCAGAAACTTCGCAAAATATGATAACGTTATTTTATTTGAACCCAAAATTCCTCTAAGATCCAAATCCTTCCAAATGCAATTCAATATTTTCAATTATAATACACTTGTCAATCATATATTGTTGAAACTTCCAAAAATAATTAGATCATAAACACAATCTTCTTGGGAATTTAACCTTTATAGGAATAGAAAGCTTATACATTGTGCTAATAAGTGTGATTTTTGCTTATCAACTGTGTCAAAAGCATCAGGAAGATATTCGTTAAATGTGATCCTTATTAAACTTTCTGGCAGTTATGAATTCCCTTTATTACTCATATAATGAATACATTTCAAATGCCTATTTTTTATTACTCTGCTTTATTTGCTTCTGTAAAGAGAATTTCACCTATTAAATAATTAGCCTTTATTTAGCTTTAATTACATCTGTGAGAGTTCGATGGCAGACATTTCAGACAACAGTCTTAAGGCAATAAAATAAATGCTGCTGCTTCACGATGTGTTTCTATTATAAGTACAAATAGGTGAATGTATGTACAGGGTGGTCCACGTAAATTGAGTCTGTACCTTATCTCGACATCTGCGCAAGTTACAATACAAAAACTGTATGGTGTAAAGCAAATGTTTACTTTAGTACTTGTTTATATAATTTTATATTATTTTAATATAGACGGGATGAGTCATTTAGAATTGATTTCTTAAAATATGTAATGCTATATTATACTAATTTACTTAACAGCGGCAATAAAAATGTGTAAATTAAGTAAAATCTTATAGGACATATTTCGATATTGAGCATAAATTCCTTGAGAGGGTCACCTGTTTGTTAAGATCTTATCTTCAAATGCTGAATGAAACGATCTTATTTCTTAAAATAAAACTTAACGACTACTGCTATACTAATTTGCTTAACAGCAGACGGCGGTAGATATGTTAAATTAAGCAAAATCTTATCGGACATGTATTCCGGCGGTGTGTATTCTAAATTACCAAGGATATTGATTACATCATACAACAGAGACATCCCCAACGTAAATAAAACAAGCGTGCATCGGAGCCTGCAAGTTAAAAAGTGTCGTCCTTATACCGAAATTCTTACCTGTTCAAATGTTAACTCCCATTGATATGGATAATAAGTTAAGGTTTTGTACAATTTTGATGGATCGCCACTTTGACAACCAAAATTTTCAGAAAAAACCTCTGGACAGATAATAATCGCCAAACCTCCCATTACAGATATAAATAAATACCAAGTTAAAATAATTCAAAAACAGGGACATCAAAGTGTTTATGTTTGGTTTGGTATTCTACGCAACCATGTTATTGGGCCAATATTTTATGACCACCAGTTTTAATTATACATTTTTACTAAATAACCAGATCCAAGATCTCATTAATGAGTTGTCAGAGCCCTTAAAAGAGGAGATAATATTCCAGCAGGATAGCGCTCCGTGTCATATTGTGAGTCCAATAATCAACTTTTTAAATAGTAGATTTAATACATAGATGGGGAACACGGAACACTACCATGACCTGCCAGGGTTCCTGATTTGACACAACTAGATATGTTTTTATGATGAAACCTAAAATAATTAGTTTATAAACATAGAACTAACAATATACACAACGTACATATAAAACAAAAAATAAATCATATTAATTAAAAGAATGCTGTAAGAAATTCTATAGTGGAAATGAAAATTATTTACATCACGTGTATTGCCAAGGAACATGGATATGTAGATATTGATATTTTTTGTGGTTAATACTTACATTTTGCATAATATATTACATTAAGTATGGAATAGGAATCAATTAAATGTCATTATCTTCTATACTGTTCGCTATAGCTATAAGACATGTATACATAGATTGTTAGAGAATTAAAAACTAAATCATATGAAAATAAAATATGAAATGTCTGCGGCCTAGAAAATTAAACATTCTATAAAAACTTTAAAAATCTATAATTTACAGATTATTTAATGTCGTGTTTAATTTTAGTAGACTAACGGCCGGTTGCAGAAAGCTCAATTAAAGTTTAGAATGTTTAACGGAATGTCAAATTTGACAGCGAGTTCCTAGATTTCTGTAAGCAGCTTGTCAAATCTGAAAGCTTGATTAAATATTCTAAACAGCAATTAAGTTTGTGCAACCGGGGGTAAAAGTAAAAAAAAACATTAATAAAACTTTTTTAGGGAAAAAAAATAAAATCTTAAATACTTAAAAAAACCTTTTATATAAGAATAAAACACTCAATATAAAGCGTAGAATCAAAAAAACGAAGAATAATATATATGGTACTCTATTTAAAATAAAAAAGTTGATAGGAGCCAGATTTAAATAACTCACCCCGTATATATTAAAGATACCGTCCTTCTTTTATTAACATCCCTCAGCCTCAACCCGAAGCAGATGAATTCCGATATAAAATAAGGACCGTTTTGGATAAAAAGACAAAGACACCAACTAATATATCCAAACAAGAACACACTTAAACGTCTCAAGAAAGACAGTTCCATAAAGATTCTTCCTGCAAACAAAGGGAATGCTACAGTAGTTATGGGCATCAAAACATATGACCAGAAAATCGACAATGTCTTGACGAAAGGAAACTACAAAATACTACCGAAGGATCCCACAAGCTCAATTGAGAAGAAGGTACACAAGACAATGAGTTAACGAACGCCACAGCAAGCCACCTCATCTCTATGGTTTGCCAAAGATACACAAACCGAACCTACTGAGACCAGGGATTAACCAACAAGTGCTTTAGCCAAATTTTTGTTAGAGATCATTCACCCTGTGTGTCGGAACTATTGGAATGCTGTTGCCATAACTCCTACTTTCAAGTGACAAATAGGTTTTGCTTACTCCCTCCGGTGGTGGCCAATATTTATATGGAGTGGTACGAAGAACACGCAATAAATACTTTAGGTATGTGGATGATACTTTTATTATTTTGACTGCAAATGACAATCATTAGATAGAATGTTTCAATCACTTAAATAGCATAAGAAAATGTATTAAGTTATAACACACTGGACAATATCTCAACCAGGATTCTAAGCATTCTGCAGCAGCAAAAGAGGACATCATAAGAACGCTTTACAACAGAGCTGTAACAACTTTTACATACTATGACACATTTCGATCTACAGGAAACAACACCATTTTTTACCCTATATTAAGGGAACATCTGAAAAGATTCGGAGAATAGCCAGGGATTTCAGTATCAAAACCGCTTTTAAATCGGGAAATACGTTAAGAAGCCTTCTGAAAAAATATAAGTAAATAAATAAATAAATAAATGCTTTATTGTCAAAAAAATTTTACAATTTTGTGGACAAAGCTGTTGTAAAAAAAATAGTTTACAAACATCAAAATTAGCAAACAAAACAAAACAAAAACACATCATAAATATTATAGAAAAATAATATTTAAATCAAGAATTTAGAATATTAATATAATAGAATCCTAAAAGAAGTACATTAGAAATGTACTTTGTCAGTCGTTTTGTAAGCCAAAGAACGTCGATAAAAAAAGAGAATGTATTTACCAAATCTAGTGTGAATGTGCGAGTCACCACAGTGGAGATATAAAACGCTCTCTTAGTATAAAAGTCAAGAAGCATTTTAATCATACTCAAAAGGGACAGATGTCAAATTCGAGCAGCGGGACACGTCTTGTCAAACCAACAGTGGATGTAGCGGTCGAAGGCGAAAATTTTACATAGGGAACAGCGCTGGTGAAAACGAAAGTGTATAGAAGAGGCTTTCATAGAAAGGAATTAAGGCTATTCAGTAAGCCTAGCGTCGATATTCCAAACATATTGAAGCCGCTTTTATTTAGCTCAAACTGACTTACTAAAACTTTAGGGTTCAGTAATCATGATGCGGAGACTTCAAGCATCACCGCGCACGACTAGTATATAAGCCCGTAGCTTTAGACTTAACATTTAATTTACACTTGAAAACGATTGGAGATAGTTACCATTCGAATCGTTATAAAACCAAAATAATAAAGATAATGCAAGTGCGACAGAACGAGTTTCATTTTTTTTTGGCTTCTATAAAATCTTTTGAATGCTTTTGAAGCTTAATCACGAATACCAAATCCAAAATTATTTGGCGACGTTTCGTTTCTGAGTTAACCACCATAAAAATGTTCAATATTACTTCTCATTATTTTCACCCTTCTTTTCCCTAAAACTTACTGGTTAATAAATTTTGTCAATAGTAATGACATAACATTGACTAAATAACCTAAATTATTTTATTTACTTGGTGTATTATATTAAAAAATTGCTTTAATAACGAAAAAAATAAAATTTTTAGTACGAATCCAAGATGGCGAAACAAAATGGCGGCTTAACAGAATATTTAAAAATTCATCCTGCAAACAATACTCAATATTAATTTCAAATTTTAAAATTGTGGTACAAATTCAAGATGGTGGAACAAAATGTTTGTAATCGTGAAAAAATCACCCCCTCAGGGTTTACATATCTTCACGTTTTAGCATCCCTATATGCCAAAATATATTTTTATCAATTCCGTCGGTCTGTCTGTCGGTTTGTATGTCTGTCTGTCAGTCCGCTTCAGCTTAAAAACTACTTAACAGATCGACTTGAAATTTTGCTAAAAAATTAAGGCTCATATGGTAGCATTTTGCTAAAAATCCTATATGCCGGAACAAGATGGCGCCTTAGTGAAACGTTAAAAAAGTATTACTAAAAAACTAATTATCAAAATTTCCTCACATTTCGCACAAAGATTAAATGTTACATAAGAATGAACTGATAATATTTTGGTATGAATCCAAGATAGCAAAACAAAATGGCGGCCGAGTAAAATATTTTAACAAAAAAAAATACTTACTAGATTAATTTCAAAATGTTTGCAAGCATTAAGTGTGATGCAGAGATAGACAGCTAAAGTTGTGGTACGAATTCAACATGACGTAACAAAGGCTTTATAGAAGTCAAAAAAAATATATATATATATATATATGTTGTGAACGTAATCACATTTGAGTTAAGAAAAAGTTATAAAATGAACAAATAAATAAAAATTGGAAGTTACCACAGATAAAAGTTTTAATTGCCGCAATCCACTTTATAAAAGCCAAAAAAAAATACGTTGTGAATGTATCACATTTCAGTTAAGAAGAAAGCACACAAATAAATAAATAAAATAAAACTTAGGAGTTTCCGCAGAGAAATTTCTTAATTGCCGCATTCAGGAGGCTTTATAGAAGTCAAAATATATTTTGTGAATATATCACATTTTAGCCAAAATGTATAATATTTGGTTAAATTTTATAACAGAGTAACGATAAGTCTATAGTTTTTCAGGAAACAAAAAGGAAACCTTTTTGAGAAAATAAATTGACTTTCCGATAACATTCAGAAAAAAAAATGCATAAGTTTACTAAGGACATTTTTTTCTTAAACTGTAAATAAGACCCTGAAAAGAAAACGCGTTTTAGAACTATTCCGTTAACTTCCTAAGGTCATATTACCTTACGACAAGTGTAAGTTTAGTTTTCGGCCGGCATAAGTTAATTACAATTTTGCTTTGGTGACGTATTTTTACGGCTGCTATAAATTCATATTATTTTAACACTGTTTAGACAGAAAACCGATTAAAAAAAAAAGAAAAATGCATTCACTGGGTTTGTAAACGATATTAGCAGAGCAAATCACGATATATGTTTGACTCAGAGATGGCTAGAAGATCAAAATGGTGGTAATTCCTTCTACTGTTTGTAAAAATATGAGTGAGGAGGGCTCACTGGATTCGGAATGACGTCTAGAAAAATGTGAAAAAGTTTAACAAACTTTAGATTATATATTATTTCCAAATCACCTTAAATAATTTGACATATATTTTGATCAGTTTTACAGAAGTATAATAGTATTTATTGTCTTTTGTTATTTTATTTATCGAGTTACACAAATAACATATTTATAATAATCATACACGCAAACACTCCAATATATTCGAGTGAAGAGATAATCAATCAAACATTTTTGTGATCAAGCATACCGTAAAAGCGTACAAACACGCGGGAACCGGAAGTACCGTTTGTTGTTAATATTTATTTATTTCATATTATACCTAGATATTGTTTACTATTTCCAAACCACCTTGCAGAAACTTAAATAATTTGACATATATTTTGACCGTTTTACAGAGGTATAATAGTATTTATTTTCTTTTCTTCTTTTATTTATCGAGTTGCAGAAATAACATATTTATAGTAATCATATAACTGTATGCAAACACTCC
This sequence comes from Kuschelorhynchus macadamiae, assembly GCA_030620095.1. Classification (NCBI taxonomy): domain Eukaryota; kingdom Metazoa; phylum Arthropoda; class Insecta; order Coleoptera; family Curculionidae; genus Kuschelorhynchus; species Kuschelorhynchus macadamiae. Next base: position 6,320 of record JAUTXW010001263.1, on the reverse strand, counting down.
TATATATTCGAATGAAGAGATATTTTTAACAGTTTCAAACAATTTTGTAATCAAGCGTACCGTAAAGCGTGTTTGTAGTGGGAAACGGAAGTACCGATAAAGAGAGAACGGAACTTCGTAATATGCAACAAATGAGCGTTTTCTCGCCAGTGGCGCACTTAGTAAAAGCGAGTTTAATTTGTTATAAAGGATTAATGCGAGAAAGGGATATTGTTAGGTTCAGTGACTTTTCGAATATCTATTTTGGGGTTGCTTACTGCGCTTTCGACTTTCGCCATTTTCAGTGCTACCTGAAAATAAGGAAATAACTTTCTTTTATGGAATTCAAATGAAAAATTGGTCAAATGATAAATTTTAATCAATTTGCTAAAACCGATGTTAATTTAAAAGTATAGATATATGAAAAACATGTATGAAATTTAGCAAAAATGTGCACTCAACGAAAACAATTTTTTGGATATTTTAGGGTAATAAGTTATCTTGAAATTTAAATAGTTCTTTAATAAAAACGAAAAGGTTGTCTGCAATAAATAAGAGTAACAAATTTTGTCATCTACTTTTATGTAGAGGAACAACAATATGAATAAGTTGATCTTGTCCATGAATGCTCCCTTTTTCCCCCCTCTGACAAGGAAGTAGATGACCAAATTTGTTACTTTTAGATATTGCAGTCAACCTTTTTAAAAAACTATTTAAATTTAAAGTCAACTTATTACCTAAAACATCAAAAAAAAATTAAAGTAAATAATAAAATTCTTCGTTGATCTGCATATTTTTGCTATGGTTCATATATGTTTTTCATACATCTATATTTTTAAATTAACTTTGGTTTTATCAAACTGATTAAGATTTACCTTTTTATCAATCTTTCATTTGAATTCTCGGAGAGAAAGTTATTTCTTTGTTTTCAGGTAGCATTGAAGATGATGAGTGCTGAAAGCGCTTTGCTATGATTTTATTTCATACACATATGCACGAAATACAAAGTTTCATTTAATCTCTACGTGCACCTAGCCACTTTCCTTATTTTCATAGCTGATATTGTTCCGAAGCATAAACTGTGATTTAACATTAAGAAATGTCTAAAATGAGTTAAGTAACAGCTTTTCTACTGTAAAAATTTCAAATGATATCAGCCATGTCATCTTGAAGCTCTCAAACCTTAGGATTTCTTAAAAAGTTGGTGCAAACGTAACTAAACTAAATTTTTAAACATGGCGGGTTTGCAAGTAGAATATATGTGGAAAAATAAAACGAGTTTTATAAAAGCTGGGGAAAATTTTCACATTTGAAGGACCCTTGATAAGTATAGAATTAAGTCTAAAAAAAGTATAATTCAAATTACTGTTTACAATATGTACGTATCTCATGACTATACTATTTATAATATTGGGAACACAACAAAACATTTTACTGGTTTACCCGTTCATCGAACGTATCGATAACTAGACAATGCTACAAATTAAAAAATATACACAAAGTCTAGGTCTCAGTCAAAAATAAGTTTATAAATTAAGAATAGGCTACATGTTTTGCCCTAACGGGCATCATTAGACCTAAATTGAATATACATTACAACGGAAAATACAATTGAATAATATATAACTTTACCACAAAGAAAACACATTTTATAAAGTACATAACACAAACATAACCAAACAAAGAAACAATGAAATACGAAACAAGGCTACGCTTGAGTGACCAATCAGAGACGTCGATGTACATTTTTTGATGAGAGGCGATAGGTCAAAACGAAAAAAAAAGAGATTGTTCAGGATGAACTTGATTAACTGTCGTAAAGTACATGCTACATTAATAAAAAGAAGAATTAGTGAAATGGCAAAACAAATTTGAAGGTTATACAAAATAAGAATATATAGTTATTCTTTTTAAATATTGTTAAAAATCAAATGAGGCTCAAAATTAAACTTTTCATTAACGCAGGTAAGGATAGGGCTTTTTTTAGCTTTTATTATTTCCATCTTTTCCAAAAGGTTCAACTTCTTACCTTCATGGCATTCGTGAATTATATTTACATTTTCAGATATGGAAAAACGATGTTTTGAGGATAACAAATGATTCGCAAAGGCAGATTTTGTATTAGAAATATCTGTATTTTGATGTTTTGTAACCAAGCTGAGGTAAACAGCAGGACACTCTCCACAATGAAGGGAATATACTCTAGATTTCTTAAGACTATCCTTTTTGCCTGTGATTCTGTGTTGTTTTAAAGTATTTTTGTTTTAAATGATATGGATATTAAATGAATTAAAAAAATTAGCTAAATGTAGAGATATATTTCCAAAATATGTTAAAACTCTGAATTTGTTTGTGTTAATTAGATTATTATGTATTAAGTTATTAGAGAGTTTGTATTAGTTCATAAATTTATAAAAAAGTTTGTTGAATGTCTTCATTGAGAAACCATTTTTTAAGGCAATTTCCCTTATTATATCTAATATTTTAGTAAAAGCAGCTTAGGATAGTGGTAATTTAAAAAGTCTGTACAAAAACGAATTAAAAGCTGCAAATTTGTGAGAAAATAGTGAGTTAGATGTAAACTGAATGATATTATCGGTACAGGAGGGTTTTCTGTATGCCTCAAAACTGATTTTAATAACATTTCTAAGTAAAAGAAGGTCTAGAAAAGAAAGTTTGCCATCAGTGTCACTCTGCATAGTGAAGGATATTTTTTCATGCAAAGAATTGATAAATTCTAAAAATTTTAACAATTCTTGTTCACTACCTTTCCGAACAATACAAATATCATCCACGTGCCTTTTATAGCTTACCAGATGTTCTGAAAACAAGCTATACATAGTTTTCTTTTCTGAGTTGTTCATAAAAACTTCACTCAAGAATGATGAAAGACAAGAACCCATTGCCAAGCCGAACATTGTCGAAAATATCTATTATTAAATTTAAAAAAGTTTTGTTCTAGCACAGTTTTTAGCAGTAGAATGAGATCAGATATTAAGACAGTCGGTAAGTTTTTGTTTCTTAATATTTTTTCGGTTAAATCAATGCATTCAATTGGGGGATTGCTAGGGAGAAGGTTTTTAACATCTAAACAGACAAGTCTAGCATTTGGTGGTAAGGATATGTTTTTTAAGTAGGTGGCGAAATCTATGGAACAATAAATACTATTGGATTTATTTTTAGTCTTAATAGAAGGTGGTATAAATATTTCTATAGCTAATTGGATTACATCCGAGATTCGTGAAAAAATTTTGGAAGGATCGTTGGTAGAGAAACAAACACCATTTCAAGGGAAGGAAGAATAGAAATCCCGCAAACCGTTCCAATCGGAAGTATAGTGCCAAATAGTGCGAGGTGGCATGGATTCTACAACTTCCTGTTTCATGGGCCAGGAATCTGTCGTTAGACCGTGGTCAGAGGAACCCAGAGGAGCGGAAATGAAAGACTGATAAGGCTCTGGGTGGTTGGTGAAAAAGAGGTCCAATGGGTTCTGGCTTTGTGTGATGAGGCGTGGGAAGTAAGTAGTTTCTCTGATGAGGTTGGTAATAGAATGTCTGATTGCAAAGGCCTCTGCTGCTCTATCTTGGGGATTGGTTTTAGTAGAGTCTAACCATTTTTTATTATTATTGTTAAAGTCGCCAAAGATAATGATTTCAGGCGACGGGAATTCATATATTAGGAAATCCACTTTAGCCGAAAGAAAGTCGAAAAGCTCGTTGAAAGGAGTTTGTTACATGCAGACTTTTACATTACATTGACTGATTGATTGACCATGTATCCTTTTTCTGTCCGTTTTGCTGACGCGTAGTAGTAGCGTGCTAAAGAAAGCACTGCAGTCGAAAGTGCCTCGATATGATCTTTTTGGATGTTATACATGTTATAAAGGTAGACTTTCTTGTTTCATAACCATGATATGTTAAAAGATATTATTAAAAATTATATAATTTCCATACTTCAATGCCAATTCTAATATCAGTTGTTTGCTCCAATGAACAAGAAGTTTTAAGAAGCACAGGTAAAAAATTTTGTGACAATTTGTTAACATTAAGCATAGGAAAAAATTTTTAACTGATACAGGTTGTAACAAGCTTTACTATTTCTGTCGGTCATTCTGTCTCTCTGTCCGTCTAGTATGTGTGAGTGGTGAAACAGAACTTACCTTCTTAAGTTTATTTCAAGTTTTGGTAAGAAAATAAGGGTCATATGAGGATTGAGCAGTAACATATTTGTGAAAATCCAATATGTGAAAAAAAAATCAATACTCACCCAATTGAATTGAGTGTGATATAAGGATCAGCTGGTAAAACTTTGATACCAATTCAAGAATCAGAACAAAATGGCGGATTAATCTTAATGTTTAAAAGGTCATTACTCATAATAAACCTTAAATTTGTACAAAAATTAAATGTGATATAGGGATGAACTAGTAAAGTTTTGGTATAAATTCGCAGTGTTGTACTTAGAATGCCTTCCTGGAAAGGGCAAACATTTATATTTGGTAAGGTCATTGTTTTTACTTTGTTAACACAACAGAATCTTAATAACCCTCATGAAAATTGGAAATTACTGACGCTGACTAAAAAAAGGATTTACACTTATATAATCGTGGTAATGCCTTATAAAATAATTTTTACTTTCAAACATTTTATTTGGATTAAGAGGAAGGGTGGGATTTGCCCCTTTTGCCTCCCCCCCCTCGCAATACGCCAATGAATACAAGATGGGGGAATAAAATCGTAGCTTGAGAAAATGTTTGAAAAAATTGTTTCTTCTATTGATTTCAATTTTTTTACAAAAATTAACTATGCCATACGGAAGAACTAGTGAGACTTTGGTACGAATGCAATATGGTTGATCAAAATGGCTTCCTAATAAAATGTCTAAATATCGTATAATAACATATTTATTCAATTAATTCGAAATTTTGCTCAAAAATTAAGGGCATAACGGTTTGAAAATCAGTTAAAAAAATAACTTATTTGATTGACTTCAAATTTTACTCAAAAATCGAGTCTAATAATGAAAAATTTTTTTTAATGTATCATGTGGGTCAAAATGGCCGCCAAATAAAATGTTTAAAAAATCAGCAAAGAACCTTTTTATTTGTTTTAATTTTGTTTACATAGTAAAATTTTGGTACGTGTTCAAAATCACTTCAATCAAAAACTTCGGAATGCAAACCTACTTATTCAAATAATTTTAAATTTTTCCCAAAATATTGATACGAATCCAATATGGCGGAACAAATATGACGATATATTAACGTTTACTTCGGCACATAGTTAGTAATATGTGCAATATCTATAGAAATTATGTTATCTTTAATTTCTCTAATAAATGGAAGGATTCATTGAGAGGGAAATTCCAGGTAATTGGGCAAAACTAATCTGTAAAGCACTTTATCCAGAAGTACACACAAAAAAGACACACTACCTCTTTTTAAGTTATTAAAGCAAAGCATTATGTAATGTGAACTGCGACACATGTTTTAAATGTGTTTGTTGTTTGTTTGGTCGTCGAATTATCTCTTTATTGATTTTAACCTGCGCAAAGCATGGCGAGTAAGTAAATGACATTCATAAAAAATACCTTCTAAACTTTTTCCACTTAAAACAACATATTTTTAAAATTTAAATACCTCCTGCTGCAATAACTTAATCACAATTGCTTTAAATATTTGAAAGTTCTTGTTCAGGTACATCCTTTACAAAGTCCGTTTAAAAAACTTCATCAGTATATAAAAAAATCGGCAAATTGTCTTTACCCGCTACTTCCTTCGTAATGAATTTTCCCTTTAATTAGGAATAGTGACAAGTGATTTAGTAATATCTATATATAATATATATATATATATATATATATATATATATAATATATAATATATATATTATATATATATATATATATATATATATATATATATATAATATATATATATATATATATATATATATATATATAATTATATATATATATATATATATATATATATATATATATATATATATATATATATATATATATGTACAGACCAACGGGTTCAAAAACATGTTTTTCAACATTTAAGGACTTTTAAACGTAAAGATCTGCAAAAATCTGGGATGGTGATTTTTTCACGATTACAATACCCAGTTTCCGTTTAACGAGGGAAGTAAAAATATAAATAATAACCAGAAAATTAATTTACTTTCCATTCTCTGAAATAAAAAATAAAGAGACATAGGATTGTAATAATAAAGATATTTTGCACGAAACACAAAATTTCTCCATTCATTCCTATTTGTTCATATTTAGCCTCAGGCAATAATTTTTACTAATGTACTTACTCCATGAATTATTCT
>JAUTXW010001262.1:2835000-3028876 GCA_030620095.1 Kuschelorhynchus macadamiae | reverse complement strand
ATATTTAATGTAGACTAAACATATTCGAGTTTCACAAAAGTTATTCAAGTTTGATATAATATAAATACTTCGGAGGCAGTGGTTATTTGAAAATTATAAAATGGGGATTATTGTCCTTATAGAAGCTGCAAAACTGAATTAACATTAAAAAACTTAGTTTTCGAACTTGCTTTTATTGTTGATTCATTTACAACGTTTAGACTACAGATACCAAACTAGTCACAACGTTGCACATTAATCAATGATAAAGACACTGCAAGTTTAACGATTAATTTATTTTCATAAATATTCATTGTCTACCACTTTTAAAGAAATGTGTATTACTATTCCTTGTATGTCAGATAAACAGAAACAAAAAAGAGTAGTAATACTATAAACTCTTATTTTTCAGAATGGTTTTAACTTCCCTGTTTACTTTCCTCAACTTCAAGCTTGAGCAACTATAAGTAATAATAAAACTGCACCTGAAGGCTAAAGTCGTACAATATTATGTGGAAATACAAACTACAGTTGAACTAAGGCACTTTATATATTTCTTCAAAAAAAGCGAAACACTTGAATATATATCCTAATACTTACCAATAAAACTAGAGTGTTGTAATAAATAATACTATGAGTATTATTTGTTACTGCAATAGAAAGTTTATTTGAGTTCTTTTTAAGCAGTTTCTTTCAAGTGTTTGCGGCATTTGAACATAATAAAAGTAAACAAAAGGCTCTTGCCAGAATTCGCATCCAGAACCTCAAGTTTGCTAGACTTGCACTCAAACCTTCAAGCAGAGAAGAACGACGTATTTGGATAACAGATGAAACTGATCTTAAGCTTTCTCCTCCCATGCATATGTTAAACTGGTTAAAACGGATTGAAACTCAAACTTCCTAATCGCAGATTGTTAGAACATAAGTGTATAAAGCTTGGTGATTTAAAATCCAGCGAAAATCCATAAAGTTTTTCCATTTTAACAATTGGCGGAATGCTGTAAACGTTTTGGAACAGTTGCTTTACTTAAACATTGTTAACGTTCCATCTTATGCCTCGGTTACAGACCGAAATTATAATTGTTCATCGTTTGCCCATGGTTTCTACTAGACAAATATTAAATGAAACTATAAGTAAATAGTTAACTTTCTTGACTATTCATTCTTTCACTAATAGTTTAAAATTTTAATCGTAAGATATTGAAGTATTAGTAGAAATTGCCAATAAGTCGAAAAAATTATTAAAATTTGCTTATTAAATGTCCCCAAAAGTGTAGGTACTTAGTATAAAAATAAAACAAATTAAAACGAAAAGTGCTTAGAACGAAGGAAAAAGTTAAAACATGACTAAATCAACGTTACATTTTTACTGAGGAATTGTATTTCGAATTGCCGTAAACGGTCTGAATCATAGAATGTTTTATATTTGTAGAAAATGATATTAACTTATTTAATTTTGCTGTGACGTAATAAACATCTTTTACAATGTTACCACTTCTACTTTATTGATAATTTTCTTCTAGATTTCACACAATGGTAGCAAATCCCCTACGCAGCAAAGCTGGGCCAGTAGCAACTGGAAGCCGGGTCCTCCTCCTCCTCCGATCGGACCAAATTCTTTACCCCCTGCGCCCCCAGGACCAGCACCACCACCGCCTGTAGTAAGACCAAGTCAACCCCCACCACCCGTTGAACCAGTTAGGGACAGCTTCAAAAGCCATAGGTAAAATTATTGATTTATTGTTTGTATCAGTTATTGAAAACCTCTCAGCAAAAAAGTGGTGATGGGCAAAATTATTACTTGCTAAAAATTCGTTACAACACTTTAAACATTTTCCTATTTGGGAAAGTTCCCGGGAAGTTGTCTACGAAACTTTCACCTTTCAATTCAAACTATTTTTATATTAAAGAATAATAAATAGTGTATTAGTATTGTTCAAATTAATATTCAACTTATCAACGGTTTTCACTTTTCAAAAATTATAAATAAGAAATAATGAAGTTGAATCAATTACCGTTTACTCCCAATAAAATAACGAAAGTAAAATATGCCTCCGCTTACCCAACAGTAAAATGTAACATATTTACAAAAAAAAAACTTATAAAAATAAACAGATAAACTAAAAGAACAATGTAATAAAACAAAACTTACAGTTCCAACTAAAAGTGGATTAACCTAGACTTAGACCATTAAAAATAAAAATTAAATTAAAAATTTAAATTAACTGATGTTTGTTACTTTCAAATAGATTTTTAGGATTTTCTCTTAAAATTTGAAGTACATATATAGGTTTAGAAATTAAGATAAATAGCAATAAGTGAAAAACTAAAAAACAATGTCTAATGTCAATAAACCAGGTCCATGTTTAAAAAACATTACAGCATCTATGGGAATTTTTGCGAATGTTTCTGGAAAATTTTCTTGGCAAGATTCAAAAGGAAAGTTTCCCACACCAATATATTTCTTCCTGGAAAGTTTCCAAAGATGGAATGCTTTCGCTGCCCATCACTATGTAAAAGTAAATATTTTTGCTTTTATTTGGAGTGCATTTTTTGCCTTTTTTTAATTATCTCTTAAATGCTTTCGATAAATTTATCTTTTGAATTTTAATAAATCTCACCGTTTCGTTTTCAGGGATTTCTTATCTCAGAAACAGGATCGAGAACAGCATCAGTCTTCTTTTATGGCCCAAAGACAAGATAGAGATACTTTCGGAGTACACCAAAATCGAGTAATGCTTCAAAACAACTCGAAAAGAAATTCTTTTAGTGCCAATTGGGAAGTGCAAAGTAATATCACAGAAACGCATAATGACGGAGCAAGTTGGGCCCAAGAAGGTAAAAAACATAATACTTTTTGTTTATATTTCATGTTTTACTCAAGCCACGAAAAGACATAAGTCTGAAATATTTTTAAAATGAAATAAGATATCTTTAGCCTTTTAGCAAATTCTGTCTAAAATGAATGAATTGATTATGGTTTTGAAAGATAGTAGCATTTAGTTAGATATACCCAAATTTGTATAAACACAAACATACAATTTTGGTAAAATGTCTTATTCTTGACCGAAAAAAAGATTATTTTTATTTTTGCCAAGGCGATGTAGAGGAAAATTTAAAGAAAAAAAAATAAAAACACACACATTTTGTTTTCGATGTGCTCCTGGTATAAATAAAAATACTTTTTTTTCGCAGATTTCTAGGAAAAAAATTACGAAAATTTCATACTTTTATATAACCCCCTAAATAAATAAATTGCTTGTTAACTGTCAAAACCAGAACCCACTCATCAATTTTGCTAAAATGTCTTAAAAACGGCACTTCAATGTACTTCGAAAATATTCCAGAACTAATTTACTAGTAGTTATTTGGGTTATTTATAGCCAGGAGTTTAGAACCCCTTAAATAAAAAAAAGTTTAAGTAAATTTTGACCAATGGGTACTTATTTAATTTACTTGAAATTTTGCACAAAAATCAAATATTACGGAAAAATCGTCTGGAACAGTTTTAAAACGAATCCATTATGGCAAAACAAAATGGCGGCCTGGTGAAATGTTAAAAAAAATATTACTAAAAAACTACTTATCCAATTTACCTGAAATTTTACATAAAAATCAAATATTATGTAGAAATCAACTAGTAAAATTTTGGTACAAATCCAAGAGGGGAAAAAAATGGCAGCTTGATAAAATATTAAAAAAATCAGCCTGCAAAACCCACTTGTTAGATTGATTTCAAAGAGATGAACTGGTAAAATTGTGGCATGGATTCAAGGTGCCGGAACAATTGAATAAAATGTTTGTAATCGGGAAAAAATCCCCATGCGAGGTTTTACATAGCTTAAGGTTTTAGCGTCTGTAGATCCCCAAAACATGTTTTCTCAATTCCGTCGGTCTGTCTGTCTGTCAATTTGAGGCATGGCTAACAAACTATTTACCCGATTGATTTCAAATTTTGGTCAAAAACAAAGGGGTTTCCAATAAGTACGATACATTTGCATGAAAGCATATGCAAATGCATATTTTGGCAATTTTTGTATTTAAATGCATGTTTTTCAGTTATTACAGGAAACATGCATATATTCTAATTTTTCTGAATATATTTTTATTTCCCTAGAGAAACTTGATGGATTTCAAATATAATCCATAAAAAAAATGTCTAGTTGCTGGCAGGTCAAGGGTTTTACCCATCCTTTCTTAAAATTGTTATAGGTACCCAATAAAACATCTGTTCTTTAAAAACTACGGATTTACCACGGATTTACAATCATAAATACGCACGTTTTAAGAATGTTAGAAATAATTTTTAATTTAGTTTAGTTTACACATTGTGGCGTGAACATTGTCCAATATGCCGAAAGAAAAGCGTTCATTAAGTGATTTGAATACGCTCCAATTGTATCTTGTGATGTTGAACGAGTATTTTCTGAGTATAAAATACTATTGTCAGATAATAGAAGAATTTTGAATTTGATAATTTGTTACATCATATAGTTATAAAATGTAACCGCAACTAGTTAACTAGCGTAAACAATAAATTTTAAACAGGTTTATTCTTTAGTTAGCTTTATATTAAAATTTTATTTAAAAATTACTTTTATTATTTAGTTGTATTAATGTAATAATTACTGGCAAAAATAGCGTCTTAAGGATACCTTGAAGTGTAAATAATATAATATTTTAATTGCTATACTTTTGCTTTATTTCTGTTTTTTTGATCCGATAATAAATGCATTGTTAAATGCAGAATTTCCCTTGTTTCGGAGCATATTTGCATGCATATTTTTAGATTTACGTTAGCACAATTGGATAGAGCGATGAACTGGTGATCCAGAGGTGCGGGTTCGATTCCCGCTCGTACCATAACTTTTGCTGTTGATTATAAATATTTCTAAAAATATATTTCACAGTTTAAAAATAAACTGATAAAATACTTCTATTCATAGGAATAATCTAGTACAAATTCAACATCACGGAACAAAATGGTGGCCTGAAAAAAAAGCAGTGTAGAAACTACTTATTCAATTTATTTTAAATTTTGTTCAGCAATCAATTCTGGCGTAGGTAGACCCTGGTAAAATACTGGTACGGATCCAATATGGTGGAACAAGCTGGCGCCCAATAAAAATGTTTGAAAAGACAGTATATGTATATGTGTTACTAAATGACTATGTGCAGAACTAAATTGAGTCGCACTTCATTATTCTTAAAAAAGGAAAGATTTACAACGAGGGAACTTCAGATTAAAGGAAATTTACGGATTTTTTTGTCAAGCCAAATTTTTCATTTCGCTCTGACAAATATTTATTCAGTAGTTAAATTTGAACATACTACGTAAGTCATTTATAAACGGATGAAACTAGCAGCAATGGGAAATGTATACTGTTACGACGATAGAAACCATGGTCTGGCCGCTTTGCGATAGAACAGCAATGCTGAAGTGTGTATTTATTTTTTTTAGTATTCATTTATCTCCAACCAACTCTAACAGTTTATTATAAGGAAAATACTAAAATATTTTATAAAAATAATAAGAAAATATTCATACAAAGAGAACTACAAGGAACTCTGTTAAAATGCAAAAAAAACAAATTTTGAAGTCAAAAAGAACAAATAAAAGAAATATAATACATAAGTTTTTAACTCATTCCAGGAAAAACCCATTTTTATTTTTAGTACTTTCTTGAACAGATTATTTACCTCCTTAATTTTCTTTGGTAAATTATTGTAGGTGATAATGCCATGCCAGTGTATAGAATTGATCGTTTTCCAAAATTACTTTTTATTAATAAGGTCTGTAAATCGTCGGTTTGTCTAGTATTGTGTTGGTGTATTGTATTTGTCTTATGTAATGTGATATTTGAGTATTTTATTTTAAGATTTATAGAATGCATTAATATACATACTTTTAATTTATAAAGCGAATTTATATCTAGGTTTATATAAATCGGATGTAGGTTTATTAAAAATTGCAAAAAATCATTTATAAATGGATTTTTCAAAGGGTAATTATCAACCTAACAATAAGTAATGAAAACAAATAATGTCAGACTTTTTTGTATGAACAAAGGTGTCACCCGGCGCGCGGCGTGAAGGTATATTTATGACGTAAAATTCGAACAGGGCAAGCTTTATTTTAAAAAATCGAAAAAAAAGTTTGTTGTTTTAGTGATGACAATTGGAAAGTAAAAAAAAATTAATTTCGACTAACATTTATAATATTGTTTCATTAAATAGTTCCCTTATTGCTTACTATTAATAAAAGCAACCGATAAAGTTGGCAAAATTGCAATAAGAGCAATGCGTTCTAACACATAATGTCAATTTTTGACAGTTTTTACTGTTGCCTTGAAAGAAAAGGGTTTTAAACCTGGTTTATTTATAATTAGCAAGAGGAGACCACTAAAATTATGTTATACAGGGTAACAGCCGATGTTATTTTTTACTTTTCAACTTTCAATTGTTTATTTTTTAGGTTCAGATAAAAACTTAAAACTTTTGCATTTAACATTATTTTCTTGTAAAATAAAGCTTGTATACCTTGTAAATGATAGGTATAAAAATATAACTTTCACCACGTCTGGCTGCCCCTTTGTTCTATGAAAAACGTCTGGCATTCCGTTTTCATTACTTATTGTTATTTGTTAACAATCCCATTTACAAGTGACCTAATTTTAAGTTTTGCAGTTTAAACACACATTCTAGCATTGTTGTTTAATCGCAAAGCTGTCAGAAGATGGTTTTTATCGTAGCCAAGGTACAGGCGAAAAAAGCTCGAAACATTCACCTCTGTAAGCATTCCAATTTGCTTATGTTTTTTTTAACATTGTAGATAGTGACAGACATGATGGAAGAACATCACGAGATAGCTGGGAACTAGCTGAATCAACAACTATCACTTCTATTGAACCGAGAGATGTTGGTGGAAGGTACGTAAATATCAATAATAATAATAATAGTTAGTTAATTAATTTCTTTATTTAGCATAAATGCTACAATTTATATTTTTAAAGCATAAAATTCTATATATTATAGACTACTCTAAACTAGCTTCAGAAACCATACTTTTGTGTTCCTTATAAGCTTTTAAAATTGATTCCTAAATAAATAACCTCTTAGGTTAATTTTAAATTTTTTATACGATCTCTGAGACTTTATAATAAATGGTAGTTTAATATATTGAATCGGCCCTTTATGAAAAATTGACTTATAAACTTATAAGATATTACATTTGATGTTATACTCCTATTGTCCTGTGTTGTTCCTAAAATTTGACTTTAATTGTTTTATTCCACTTCTAAGATGTGATTTGTACCTAACTAATTATTTATTAAAACGTATAGTTCTAATTCGCTATGATATGTCCCTAGTTTTATTTCATAATAGCCTTATTATGAACGAAATATTAATATTGGCGACCATATCTGTATGTATATTGAACTTGAAATGCCGGACTTGAAGAATATATTTAAATTTTAGGCAATATTCATACAAATAAAATGAAAATAGCTCTACAAACGACTTCTTCCCTTTCTCAATAAGCTATAAAGTGTGTTGAAAATATGTATTAAGTGTGCTATATCGACTAATCAGTTAATAAAATAGGTCACCCTATTACGTAACTTAACACTAAAAAGTTTTACAAAAACACTTACTATATTAATATAAAAAAGACTGAAATAATTAATTTTGAAAAATGAATTTTAGCTTGGCGTAACTTAACAACTTCCTGAAGTACCATCAATTTTTACTCCTAACGATGGATCACTTTATTACTGAATTACATCTGCTGTTTCAATGATAACATTTAGGTAGTTGTTTTTTATTATAATCCCAAATAACATGTTTCAATTTTGATCAAATTCATAAGTTTGTTAGATAACAATTTAGTTACGGAAACCATGTTATTCCAATCACAGAGATATTTGTATAGAGTATTTGCAAGAGTAGCGGCAAACCGTTCAGTTCAGAAGTGCAAGGATATTGTGGCGAAACGTTCTAAAGATTAACCATTTTTAATGTTTCTAGCTTCACTTGTTGAAGTTTTAATTATTATTTTTATAATATTTGAAAAATTGTTAATTAAATACCTGTTTTTAAAGTCGTATTTCTTTAATTGCCAAGAAAAGTAAAACAATGTATGCTATGAAGAAATGACATGACATCATTATTATAATAAAGTTATGTGAGAATGTTAAAAAATAAAAACTAAACTAGTCAATAATTGATCCACCCAGGTGATATAATTTATTTAGTTTGAAACCACATTTCTCGGCCAAGGGAAGCCCGATCGAGATCCCATTCCTCTAGTTCAATACAGTTCTTTTTCATGTACAAAATGGAGTTATGAGTTAGTTAAACTATCAGTTACATATGGTGTTCCAGAGAGCCTTGCAAAATGGTCAAAGTTTGCCTAAGAACTAGTAATGTCAAAGGTTAAGGTTAACCGGTTATGATTTGTCACGATTAGCCAAGAAAACAGAATTTTAGATAACCGATGTTCGGTTAACCGGTTCGGCCGGGTAACGAAAGTTCGATTAATTAATCTGCGAGCCCTCCGGCACAACAAAATCCTTATATAAATTGCTCCTCAAAAACAAGGAAACACCTTTTTTTGGGCAACATTTGAAAGCGCGTTATTTGAAAATTACTGGATCGAATTTGAAAAACTTTGAGGATTCTGAAGTTTTAAGTTGGATCATGTACTTTCAGTTTACGTAAATAAGATGATTCGTTAAAACTGAAAATTTAAATTAAGGGATATGTTTTACACAAAAGCAAGTTTTTTTATGAAATTTAAAATAAATGTTCAAATCAATAAAAATTATCCTTATAAAAATAAGATAGAAACTTTTTGCTATGGATCATTAAAAACAGAATGTTTTCTCACAACGGTTTTTTATTTTTGGTAATATCTCTGTCAGTTGTCAAAATATGGTAAAATAAGGAAATATCCGCCATTTGGTGGCAACATTGAACGAAGATATTTCCTTATTTTACCATATTTTGACAACTGACAGAGATATTATCAAAAATAAAAAAACCGTTTCGAAAAAATACCCTGTTTTTAGTGATCAATAGCAAAAAGTTTTCATCTTATGTTTATAAGGATAATTTTTTTTTATTTGAACATTTATATTAAATTCTCGCATAAAAAAACTGCTTTTGTGTAAAACATAGCTCTTAATTTAAATTTTCAGTTTTAACGAATCACTTTCTGTAAGTACACTGAAAGTACATGATCTGCCTTAAAACGCTGTAAAGCCAGCTTATCAAAATCTTTCGTAGTTTGTTAATTTTTGGGACTAAACTTCAAAATAATATTAATTTCCTAAAAATGGCCATATAATCGTGGTTGGCCAAGATATCCACAAAATCTCGAAATGGTCCGTAGGGATTACCTAACTGTTATTAGGGAGGGTTATTACGGCTATCTTACTTGACTGTCCTAAAAATGGGGATAACATGAAATTTTGGAAAAAAACATCTCCATCTTTGACACCCTGTAGTATATGCGATTTGCAAAATAACGTATTCTGAAAATTTTGAGTCAAGAGTCGAAGAATCAACTCTTCAAAATCTTCAAAGCTTTTCAAATTCGATCCAGTAATTTTAGAATAACGCGCTTTCAAATAATGCCCAAAAAACTAGGTGTTTCGTTTTTTTTTGACGAGCACTTTATTTTCATTCATATATGAAAGTCAGGACTTTTTTTTGTAGTCAACGGTAGATTGTGTGCTCGAAATAAAATCGGTTAGCCGGTTAATTAATTATTCGGATCAAATAATTAACCGGTTAAAGAATTGCGCAAAATTCGGTTTTTATTAATCGCACAGAAAAGACATATAAAGTAGAAGTAGTTCCTAATCGAAGTCATGATACAAGTCATGCCATGCATCCATATATCTCTCCACTTGTAGGTTTCATACACGATTGTTCCGTCAAAAAGTATCGTTTATATTGATTGTAAATATTTTCTATGTACCCTCGTATGTAAAACACGTAGGTGCAAATTCCAAGCTTAAAATGGTGTCTCTCGAACAACCTACATTTATTTTTACTACAGAAAGGACACGTCGAGATCATGGTAATTGAGCAATACCGGTGTTATTTAAATATAAGATCTTAATTATTTTATTTCTGTGAAAATTCCACATTGGTGGTTTATAAATATTTCTTTACTTTTGATAATGCAAATTATTGAAGCTGTAAATAGGAAAAAGTCTATGCAAGTTTCTTTTTTTATTAAAAAATTCAAAATAGTTTCCCATACCTGCACTCGTGGTTGAAACAAAACTGTTAAATGCTGTCAAAATGCAACATTTAAATACCTTTGAGGTTGTGCCAAATCTCAGTCAAATTGATCTTACTGTTTTGAATGAAAAATATATTTATTTATATAAACAACCCTCGGGGCATTGCTTTAAAAATAGTTATTATTCATTTAACGGGCAAATATATAAACAAACTCAATGGTGCTCCCATGGGGTCCTCGCTGTCACCAGTTGCAAATTTATTTATAATATACATTGAAAAAGAAACTCTTGAAAAAGAGAGTTTGAAGCCCATCTTATGGATTCGTTATGTGGATAACGTGTTTAATATATAGAAACATGATCATACAGAGTTCGAAAAGATTCTAACTGACGTAAATTCAGTACATCAGAATACAATTTACTCTAGAGTTAGAAGAAAACAGCAAACTTCAATTTGTAGATGTCCTGACGACAAAACTGTAGAACGGATATTTAGAATACACTGTGTACAGAGAACCAACACATATCGACAAATATTTAAATGCAAGATCACATGGGCATTTAGCACTAACTCAAGCTGTAGCCAACACTCTAATATCTAGGTCCGTACTGTTAACTGACGAGAAAAAACGAACTTAATATAATATCTGGTGCTTTAAAGAAAAATGGCTACACAAATCGTACTATAGAGAAAGCTAATAGCGCCATCCTTCCCGAACAACAAACACCAAAAATTTTGAACCTGTAAGGCAACAAGTAGTCTTACCATATGTGAAGAGCACAACAGACAGAATTGGAAGAATTCTTAGAAAACACAACAAACAAATATTAAACAAGCCGCAAACCACCATAGGTAAACTACTTGAAAACCCAAAAGACAAAATCCAATTTGAAAACCACGGAGTATGCAGCATTCCATGCCAGGACCGTGAAAAGTTGTACGTGAGGCAAGCTAACAGGCGAATATCACCAAGAGTAGAAGAGCACAAACATAATGTCGATGGGTGTAGGGAGATTGCCAATATAGAGAATTATAAGGCCAGAATAATCGGAGAAGCCATAGAAATAGAAAAACAAGGTGATTTAAATAAGAGGGACGAATAATTAAAACTACCAATAGTATAGAAGACAATAATCGGCAAATCCAAAATCACAAATAATCAAGCGAAATTAGGGCAACAACAGCAACCTCCGAAAAACATAAATAATGCCCAAAGGCTGTTCTTTTCAGAACGACAGTAGTGAACGGATGTACACCCGTAATGAAAACACTTCGTATTTTTCCATCCGTGAAAGATGCAAAAAACATTAAGCATGGTAACCACGTTACAAGTGTTTCTGTTCTATTAGACTTCATCAAGTAGCAGTATAACCAGCTTGAAAGATGTAAGAAACTTGGGGAAAAATCTCTGTGTCTGGCCCCCCTCAGTAAATCCACCTTTGTTTTTTATGATTTTTCTCCAAGTTCATTTTTTGCGGAATGCAGACGATTTATTTCCCTTTCTTTTTAAGAATTCATCCGCACAATCGTCTCTCTTTTTGATTGATTCTTCTGGGCTTAGATGTCACGGTAACCTCTATAGAGACATTAGATGTTGACCCTAAATGTGTTGGGCTTTTCTGGCCGAATTTACAAATGTGTGGGCGTCCCCTGTCAGTTAATCCACGTTTGTTTTCTTACGATTTTTCTCCAAGTTTCTTACATCTTTCAACTTAGTTATACTGCTACTTGATGAAGTCTACTAAGATATAAACACGTATCTAGTGGTTACTATACTTCATTTTTTTTGCAGAATGCCCACGATTTATTTTCCTTTCTTTTAAGGAATTCATCTGCACAATCATCTCTCTTCACCCTGTAGAATGTAGATAATTCTAGAATTTTCTGGAACATTCTATCGTTTTCTAAAGAAGCGCGCTGAAAGGCACCTTTTTGATCAGTTGTAGTGGTTGTAATTCAGATTTCAAAGTGTTAAGAAGTTGACAGTGACAAGTTATGTTACTTATTACTGTTACTATCAATTTCCACTAATAGCTATAACCAGTATTTACTTATTGCCTATATATGAATGTTCTGTTCTGAATAAAAGAGTGTATTCAGAAACTACGTGTTTTATTACCGACGATAACGAAAACTATAAGGTGATTCGGAAATAAGTACCGAAAACCTCCAGGCATGAAAACCTGGAGGAAATATGAAAAAAAAATGTATATAATTTTTCTTTAGGCCTCACCGTTTAAAATATACAGGGCATTAAACATGTATGATAAAAAGGACATTTTATTAAGTAACATCTGTTAGGAGCGAAATATCAATTTTGAAACATGTCACATCACTACATAAAAACTCATTAACCCAACAAGCGACAACCATATGGGTTAGTTCAGAGGCGTAGAACAGTATATGCCCTGTATTTATGGTCATATTTTTTACCACGCGGTAAGCGAAATATCAATTTTGGAACATGTCACATCACTACATAAAAACTCATTAACCCAACAAACGACAACCATATGGGTTAGTTCAGAGGCCTAGAACAGTATATGCTCTGTATTTATGGTCATATTTTTTACCACTCGGTATATTACCTATTTTTATTAAAAATTTATATAGCTTTACTAAAAATTATTACTGTTAGAATTTTTTCATACGAGCTATCATTTCGGAGTTTTATTCGAGTTAATGCGTCAAAATCCTTTATAGACCAAGCAATAGAGCAGAAGTTTATTGATTTTGTGACACCAATTGTGCCATCACTTACAACACATTCTGGTGGTTCATACTGATGTTTTTTCTACTCGTAACTATTATTTATTAATTTGTTATAAACAATTTAGTGCACAAAAATTCGCTAGTTGTAGCGTAGACCTTCCGGGAAATGGTAGTCAATGACATGAGCTTTATGCAAGCCCAAGACAGGCGCCGTCGGATAATTAGTTTTGAAGTTATTGCAATTTCAACTTTTTACTGCGCTAACTTCGAAATTTTCTTCTAAAATTGAAATTGCCAATCCGTATCGCATCAATAACAAATTCAAATTAAAATGACTATCTGATGATTATCTGATGACGCCTGTCTTGTGCTTGCATAAAGTTCATATTATTGACTACCATTTCCCAGATCCACGCTAAAACTTAAAAAATGACCGACGTATACATTTTTGAAAAAAACGTGAATTTTCCGTTTTTTTCCCAGATTTTCTTCGAAACTAATGATCCTATTGACTTGTTTAATAGCTTGTTTTGTTCGTATTTCAATTCTCTACAAGTCACCTCTTTGACGCATCAACTCGAATAAAACTCCGAAATAATAGCTCATATGAAAAAATTCTAAAAGTAATAATGTTTAATAAAGAAGCCAGGCTATAAATATTTTTAATAAAAATAAGCAACATACAGAGTGGTAAAAAAATATAATCATAAATGCAGGGCGGACATATACCCCTGTTCTACGCCTCTGAAGTGACTTATATGGTTGTCGTTTGTTAAGTTAATGGGTCGTTATATAGTGATAATATGTTCCAAAATTGAAATTGATATCTCGCTCCTAACAGATATTACATAATAAAATGTCATTTTTAACACAGGTTGTGAGGCTTAGAGAAAAATTATATTAAACTTTTTTTCATATTTCGTCAAGGTTTACATGACTGTAAATTTTCGGTACTTATTATATATATATATATATATATATATATATATATATATATATAAATATATATATATATATATATATATATATATATATATATATATATATATATATATATATATATATATATATATATATATATATATATATATATATAATATATGCATATCCATATATATTTATATATATATATATATATATATATATATATATATATATATATATATATATATAGAGAATACTCCCAACGAAAGCCAGGAGTCACAATGTAATTCAATGCCGGTCGTGGTATTAGCCAGCGGAGTAGTTGTTTTTGTGATTCCATTTTGTGCCCTTGCCCTAATAAGAGCGAAATCGCGATCGTCGTTTGACTAGAATGGATCATTGTGTCTGCTGTGATGCAGAACATGTTCCAAACAAGGATCATTTTCTTCATACATACATATATATATATATATATATATATATATATATATAAATATATACACATATATTTAATTACCCCTCGTAATTTGTAATACAACAAAACGGTATAATTACCTAATTGAGGTATTTCGTCATCTCCGTTACTTATTATTCACCAATAATTGAATAGCCATTAATAAAATCCAATTTCATGTTTCATTACTTGCATGTATCTAATAAAGATAGATCGCTTTATAAGAATCTTGTACGTAATTAGTTTTACTTGCAATAGCATTGGCTTAGTAGCAAATATTCCTTCGCCGGTATTTACAGAATCTAAATATGTAAATATTTTTGTTTGTTTTTTTTTCTGATAATTAAAACTAAAATAAATGCCAGGCTTTTATTTGTGATTAATTAACAAAGAAGTTGCCTGTATAACAAATCATTTTTAAATAGATCCCCGCAATATTGGAAAGTGATAACTAATAATGGTGGTATAGGTTAGTGTCATTTGTTCTAAAGTATATTTAAAATGGTAAGAACTTCATAAAAGATACAAATTGCTATAAATTAGTAATAAAACAAAAATGTATTTTTTCTGAACGAAACATTATGGTACCACACCTTTTATTTATAGGAAAGGTTTCATTTTTATGCTTTTTACGTAGCCGGTGACCTTAAGAGCTTATGTGGTATATTTATTTTAAAACATTAAAACAGTTTTTTGCTGTAAATCTGTTGGACCCGATCGCATTTGCAAACGCTTAGCACATTCGGCATGATTCGGACAGCCGTTTCATTAGCGTTGTCAAAACATAAGAAAAGAATTAAAATTTTGCACTTTATAACAATATTTTGTCACGATGTTAACTTTTGTTTTATCGTATACTTTTGTAGTCTAGCGGTTATTAGTAGAAGATTTTTAACGGGTAGGGCTGCGGTTCAAAGCTCCCTGCTCTTACATATACATATTTTTATTTTCCTTCTTAGACGTTGTCTGCGTTAAATCACCTTAGACATATAGATGTAGGTCTATATCCAACAAAAGCTGTTTTCTTTATCAAAGATTTTAGACTATACCGATATATAGCTACAAATCACTTATAATTTTTAACAAGTTCGTTTACTGGAAAATAATGCAAATCACTTTTCATATTAAGAAAGATAATTATAACAACAATTTTCCCGAACTTAATGGAATAAACTTCTAATGCATATTTTAGCGGTTATATAATTATGATTTTGTTAAAAGTTCCTATTTTGTTTTGCCTTAACGTATTGTTGGTTGAAATTGAAGCACAGAATCTTTCTAAAACTTCTGTTTACCATTTTATTGTTTATTTAACAATTACTCCGTAATATTAAAAATAAACAATAAAATGGTAAACAGAAGTTTTAGAAAGATTCTGTGCTTCAATTTCAACCAACAATACGTTAAGGCAAAACAAAATAGGAACTTTTAACAAAATCATAATTATATAACCGCTAAAATATGCATTAGAAGTTGTTTTTTTAGTTCTCTTATAAATTTAGGGTTATATTTTTTGTAGTTTCTTGAAATCATATTAAAACCGTTAAAGTTATTAAGGAAGCTCAGTAACATGCTATTTTTTTTATCTAATACACTATACATTATTATTATGAACTTAATTTTGTATGTATATCATTTTTAAATGTCCCAGTATTAATATCGGCTTTTTTTAATATATTATGACAGTTAAAATATAAATTCACATTTCAAAGTAATAGATGAAATGTCCTAGCAAGATCATAGGTTTGAACATCTTATTTCTATTTTTTATATGTATATTATTTTTAAATGCCCCAGTATTAATATCTGCTTTTTTTAATATATTATGACAGTTAAAATATAAATTTACATTTCAAAGTAATAGATGAAATGTCCTAGCAAGATCATAGGTTTGAACATCTTATTTCTATTTTTTAAGTATATCTTGAGATACTAAGGCATCATTTTTTTTAATATATCTTAATATTATATATTTAATTTAAGATGGGATAAAGAAGAAGAGAAATTCGAAAAATCCAGGAGCCAGATGAAGGAGCCTAGGGAACGACCCACTTTTAGAACGCATCAGATGAACAAGAGTGCCTTAGAGAGGGAAAAAAAGCATTCTGTAGCATCCACTGCAATGACTGATAAAACAGATCGTCACGAAGGTAAGTTGTTTATGTTGTATCTTTTCTGACTTTGTTAACTTATTTAAGTTTTTTATCAGAATTTAAATAAATGTAATCAGAAAGTTTCTATTTTCCAAAAAATGGTTCCGTTCCAGAGTTGAACATAACTAAGCAATTTAAATGTGAACAGTTTGCGTCAATCTTTACAGCTGATGCCTTAGCCATCTTAAAAGCACTAGAGTATGTTAGTATAGAGAAAAATCTCTCTAGAGTCGTAATTCGTTCTGACTCTTTGTCGGTTTTACTAGCTTTGGGAAATGATGTTTATTCCAAACATGCTATTATTGCAAATATATTTGCTTTTACTCAATTCAAAAGGGTTCAGGTTGTATTTGTATGGATTAAAGGACATACAGAATTGTCAGGAAATGAGTGTTGATAGAGCGGCAAAAAAGGCTGTCAATTGTGAAAGAACTGTCTGGAAGTATTTGGAGGCAGGATAAGAAGTTATACTAATGGTAACTCAAGTGTATATTTGTGTATTTTTCCCGAATTAAATAAAAAAGCCTTTGGTTCCCAGAATCAAATTACATTGGTATTTGTTAGTCTCGTATTTCCAATTTTTGGTAAAACATGGGAATTTTAATAATCACTTATATAAAATGAAACTGAGTAACAGTCCTTTATGTACTTGTGTACTATGTGACAATGGAATAATTGATCTAAATCATAAACTCTTTAATTTTAATTGTAAGCGTAATAAATAAGCAGTTGAATATTTTTTGTCTGAACTTGGTAGAGTCCATTTGTTGTCAATTAATCATTTGGAGTTTATGCGTAAGGTTATCTATAACATTGATACTGAGCGTGTTTCTTTAAAATGTTTCAGAATGTACAGGGTTAGAATCTAGGATTTAATTTGAGTATTCCTTTGTTTTTTTCCCTATATGTTTTTCAACCCTTTTACCCGAACCTACCTGTTCTGGGAAATTTTGTACAGAGTCCTGAATTGGTCCCCGGGCGAGAAAAGTGTGGCCTTGTTGTTTTAGTTTTTTTGTCGTCGCAACGCCTATAGTGAAAGACCCCGTTAATTCCCAAGCGAGCCATATTTATAGTTTTAAATTAAACACTTTGCATATTAAAACATATTACTATTTTATTATATATATAGATATATATATATATATATATATATATATATATATATATATATATATATATATATATATATATATATATATATATATATATATATATATATATATATATATATATATATATATATATATATATATATATATATATATATATATATATATATATATATATATATTTATATATATATATATATATATATATATA
The DNA here is from genome assembly GCA_030620095.1 of Kuschelorhynchus macadamiae. Classification (NCBI taxonomy): domain Eukaryota; kingdom Metazoa; phylum Arthropoda; class Insecta; order Coleoptera; family Curculionidae; genus Kuschelorhynchus; species Kuschelorhynchus macadamiae. The sequence continues at coordinate 3,011,077 of JAUTXW010001262.1, read as the reverse complement.
TATATATATATATATATATATATATATATATATATATATATATATATATATATATATATATATATATACATATAGATATGAAACATTGAGAAAGGTGTTATTTTGCCTTGCTTGGCGTTGTGGAGGTAAGTGATACACTGGTTAAAGAATTCTATTGTTTTTTTTTATATATATCATTTAATTTTTTTGATTATATTTGTATTGTAGACACTATTGATCGATACGGGTTGTTTTAAAAGTATTTGTGTGGGTCTGACAGTATACAGTATGTATTTAAGATTGATGGAAATAGTTTATAACAATTGAATTAAATTAGACTATGATATATTTGGCTGAGATTGACAATGTCTTTCCGATCGTTTACTGTATTTTTTTCTTTTTTTATCTCGACCATTTCTTTGAATGTCAGTTTATGGTAATGGTGATCTTTTGATAAGACCGTTGTACCCGAAAAATCAAATTCATGTTCCATATCTCTTTCATGTTTATGTAGTGCTGTGGAAGCATTTTTTGTATATTTATACCCATTTAGTCTATTTGATAGATATTGTGTGGTCATGCCTATATATTTTTTGGGGCGGTTTAGGCAGGGAATGCTGTAAACTACGTTTGATTGTTTTTTAATTGGTGTCTGACTTTTATATGTGTATATAAAGATTTAAGGGTATTGTTAGATTTGTGACATAAGGTTATATCGTGTTTACTGAGAATGTGTATCTTTTCAGAAAGGCCTTCAGTGTATGGCAAAGATATGTATGTAGTGGTTTTATTATTGTCATGATTATTTACAATATGTTTTGTGCCATTATATAATTTATGGGTTCTTCGCTTTATAATTCGTTCGCTGGCTTTTAATGGGAAATGATTTTTTAAAAGAGTGTTTTTAACTTTATTTAGAATGTCAACTCGGTATATCGGTGATGTTAGTGTTAGTGCACGATCAACTAATCCCACCATCACGGAGTTTTTTTGACATTTTGGGTGACAGGAATTATAATTAAGGTAGCGGGAGGACCACGTTTTTGTAGTATACCACTTAGTTTTAATGCCATTTGTTTTGTGGTCTCTTATTAATGTTAAATCCAAAAAGTTTATAGCTCCGTCATTTTCTATTTCGGAAGTAAACTGCAATTTTGGATGAAAATTGTTAAAGAGATAATTTCCGTTGTTTTATTTTTCGGTATTGCTAATAAACAATCATCCACGTACCTTTTAAAAAATAATATTGGTACATTGGCTTTTTGTAACACTGTTTCTTCTAGATAATCCATTACCATTTGGGCTGCGGTGGAAGAGATGGGTGAACCCATCGCACATCCGTCAAGTTGTTGGTAGTAATTATCTTTGTATTGGAAATAGTGGTTTGAAAGAATGAGGTCTATCCCTTCTATGAATTCTGTGCAAGTGAGTGTTGTGTGATTCTTTATCTGATTCCATTTGTCTTTAATGATTTGTTTTAAAAGTTTAGTCGGAATGTTTGTATATAAGGATATTACGTCTAGAGAGATGAGTTGGAAATTATTTGGTATTTTAAGCGTATCTTACTTAAAAAGTTTATATCAAATAGACTAAATGGGCATAAATATACAAAAAATGCTTCCACAGCACTACATAAACACGAAAGAGATATGGAACATGAATTTGATTTTTCGGGTACAACGGTCTTATCAAAAGAACATTACCATAAACTGACATTCAAAGAAATGGTCGAGATAAAAAAAGAAAAAAATACAGTAAACGATCGGAAAGACATTGCCAATCTCAGCCAAATATATCCTAGTCTAATTTAATTCAAGTGTTATAAACCATTTTCATCACTCTTAAATACATTCTGTATACTGTCAGACCCACACAAATACTTTTAAAACAACCCGTATCAACCAATAGTGTCTACAATGTAAATATAATCAAAAAAATTAAATGATATATATAAAAAAAAACAATAGAATTCTTTAACCAGTGTATCACTTACCTCCACACCGCCAAGCAAGGCAAAATAACATCTTTCTCAAGGTATGTACTGTACAATTTTAACTAAATGTTTTAATAATTTTAATGCGTGCCACTATACCTAATTGTTTTTATTTTTTAACTTACATATATACACTTTCTGTATTTAATTTTTAGATGTGCAGAAATAAATAATTTTAAAAAGCCTGAAATCGACAGGCGAAACGTCAATTAAAGTTTTTTTGTTTCAATCCACGAACCTAATCCCAAGAAAGTACTTGATATTTATATATATACACTCCGCCAAGAAAGTATCGCATCACTCGAAAAAACGGAAAATTTTTATTTTATCTTCAAACATCGACTGGTATTTCTTGATCTAAAAGATTAAAATTCCATTAACGCAAGTAAAAAAGGTACGCTTTGTGTTCAAAAAAGGCATATAAACATCTTTATCTACATTCATTGCATTTAGTGTCTTGTAAGTCGATATTTTGTTTCGTTCAAAACTACGCTATTTATTTTGTCTAAGTGAATTTTGAGAATCCTATTGAATATGGAAGGTCGTGCGAACGTAAACTTAAATTTGCCAAGAGATCTAGTGGTTAGAATTATTTCTTTAGTTGAGGATGGGCGGAGTCAGCGATATGTCGCTGCCTTAGTTGGAGTCAACCAGTCGACAGTATCTCGAGTTGTTGCTAGGTACCATGAAACAGGAGGGTATGAGAGACGACCAGTACCAGGCCGGCCGCAAGCAATTACGCCAGTGGACCGTCGATTTTTGACTCTCCAAGCGCTACGTCGAAGACATGTTACTGCAACACAACTCCAGCAAGAGTTAGTTGCAACTCGAAATGTGCGGGTATCTTCGGAAACTGTTAGAGAAATCTTAAGACAGTCTGGAATAAGAGCTAGAGTGGCTGCCACTGCCCCTCGTCTCACCAGGGACCACCGTGTAGCACGATTAGAATTTGCAAGGGAACATGTTGAGTGGAACATTGATGACTGGGGCAACGTACTCTTTACAGATGAGTCAAGATTTTGCTTATACAAATCAGATCGCCGAATACCTGTGTATAGACGAGATGGGGAGCGCTACGCCCAATTTAACATAAGACCTTCAAAAAATTTCGGTGGAGGGTCCATTATGCTTTGGGGAGGAATATCTTTGAGGGGTCACACAGAATTGGTACTGCTTGACGGGGGTTCCATCACTGCTGATAGGTATATAAGAGACATTTTGGAGCCACATGTTGTCCCTTATATGCCATTTATCGGTGACAATGCTATCCTAATGCATGATAATGCACGTCCCCATGTAGCTAGGATAGTTACTGAATACCTTCAGGAGGTAAATATCAGAGTTTTGGACTGGCCCGCGTGCAGTCCAGACTTAAACCCAATTGAACATGTTTGGGACTATCTGTACAGAAGGGTTAGAGCTGGAAACATCCCTGCAACCGATCTCCAACATCTCCAACAACTCTTAACTGCAGAATGGGAGAATCTGGACCACGGGTATTTGGAGGCCTTGATTGGGAGCATGCCAGAACGTTGTCGGGATGTTATAAGAGCCAGAGGAGGCAATACAAGATTCTAAAATGATATTTTGTTATGTTAAATGGTTTTTTCTTTCGTAATGTTAAATTTCGAATTTTCCTTAATTTACATTTAGTTCAAAAATCTAAAAATTAGAAGTTGTTTTATGTTCTTTATTACATTTTTTCACAAAAATAGATTGAAATATTTCTAAAAAATGGATATCTACCGAAAAAAAAAATTAGTTTCTTTTTAATGTTAAGAAATTGTAGTGATGCGATACTTTCTTGGCGGAGTGTATATATATATATATATATATATATATATATATATATATATATATGTGTTTTCATTCCGGGTGTACATCCGTTCACTACTGTCGTTCTGAAAAGAATAGTTTTGCTGACGTTTCGCCAAAATCACATTTGGCATTTTCGAAGCTTTCTTTCTCGCGTCCGATAGTCTCTATTCGGACGCGAGAAAGAAAGCTTCGAAAATGCCAAATGTGATTTTGGCGAAACGTCAGCAAAACTGTTCTTTTCAGAACGATAGTAGTGAACGGATGTACAGGTTGTTCCAGCGAGGACTGAACAGGGACCTATTTTCGACCTTCCTTGTATTTTGGAAAAATTCAAAATAGCCAATCGATGTATTTTTTCTTGTAGAATCCAAAAATGTCATCGAAAAAATATTTGAACCAGAAACAAAAGAGTTACGTTATGCATCAGGTGTTTTTTAAATGGAATATATCGTTTTTTATACGATTTTTGGAAAGAGTGATTTTTTTTATGTCCGTTCTGATTAAAAGATTTGATTTTGCGATAGCTGTTTATATTACATTTTAATGTTTTACAAACTAAAATTTTAGCTTCACCTCTTTAAAATATACGATAGGTTGGTATAGGTGATCAAGGTAAAATGACGTTTGAATGCTTTGTCAATAAAAATTGACATTATTTTAATTATTGTCGAAGTCTTCACCTAAAAAATATATATTTGACTCTGATCGAAATGAAATACTCTTTGGACGAGAGATTACAGATTGTTATGCTATTTTACAAGTGCCAAGAAAATGCAAGAGAAGCAAGAAGAAGATTTATTGCAAATTTTCATAGAAATATATCCATCAATACAATTCTAAGGATAAAAAACCTATTTGAGGAAAATAAAACTTTACATGATAGAAAAAGAAATTCAATAAAAAATAATTATTAAATAATAAAATAAAACTACTAATAACATAAGTTTTCAATGTGACCGCCGTTTTTCTCGAAACAACATCGATAACCCCTTTGTAGCCTTTCTAAACTTGCTGTTACTGAATGTGCTTGAATATTTTCGTTTCGTTGTCTGTATACGACGTTCTTCAAATGGCCCCAAAGAAATGTATCCAAAACTGAGAGGTCGGGGCTATTGGGCGGCCAAGCATATGTTCCATTTCGCCCTATCCATTCGTTATGGCGCCGATTTAAAAATTGAACCACATCATGCACGGCATGAGGAGGCGCCCCATCATGTTGCCAAATTAAATTCTGATATTCTGCCAATGGTAAGTCTTCCAAAAAATTTTCAATTTCGTTTTCTAAAAACTCATAATATCTGTGCCCATTTAAAGTCCCGTTAAAAAATATTGGTCCCAAAATTTTATTGTTTTTTATCCCACACCAAACATGAATAGAATTCCTCCCTTGAAATTTAATAGTCTGGAACTTTTTTGGATTTTCAACGGCCCAGTGGTGACTATTATGTCTGTTGAATACTCCCGATGTTGTGAAAGTAGCTTCGTCGGTCCACACAATATTTTTGAATAAATCAGGGTCTTCGTTTTCTTGCCGAATTACCATTTGAGAAACAAATTGGAAGCGAAGTTCTTTTTGTGCCGGTGTTAGGTGCTGAAGTGGAAGGATACGAAAAGGCCTAAATTTATGAATTTTCAGAGTCCTGTGAACAGTCCCTCGGGTAACTCTTCTGCGCCTTACACCGCCACCGTACTGAACTTCCCGAACTGCATCCGAAATAGATTTGGTTGGATTAACTTGAAAATAATTTATAATGGCCTGGTCTCGATTTCTTCTTCTTTGTATATTTCTTTTTCTATCATGTAAAGTTTTATTTTCCTCAAATAGGTTTTTTATCCTTAGAATTGTATTGATGGATATAGTTCTATGAAAATTTGCAATAAATCTTCTTCTTGCTTCTCTTGCATTTTCTTGGCACTTGTAAAATAGCATAACAATCTGTAGTCTCTCGTCCAAAGAGTATTTCATTTCGATCAGAGTCAAATATATATTTTTTAGGTGAAGACTTCGACAATAATTAAAATAATGTCAATTTTTATTGACAAAGCATTCAAACGTCATTTTACCTTGATCACCTATACCAACCTATCGTATATTTTAAACAGGTGAAGCTAAAATTTTAGTTTGTAAAACATTAAAATGTAATATAAACAGCTATCGCAAAATCAAATCTTTTAATCAGAACGGACAAAAAAAATCACTCTTTCCAAAAATCGTATAAAAAACGATACATTCCATTTAAAAAACACCTGATGCATAGCGTAACTCTTTTGTTTCTGGTTCAAATATTTTTTCGATGATATTTTTGGATTCTACAAGAAAAAATACATCGATTGGCTGTTTTGAATTTTTCCAAAATACAAGGAAGGTCGAAAATAGGTCCCTGTTCAGTCCTCGCTGGAACACCCTGTACACCCGGAATGAAAACACATTGTATTTTTCCATCCGTGAAGATGTAAAAATCAACATATAGATATATATATATATATATATATATATATATATATATATATATATATATATATATATATATATATATATATATATATATATATATATATATATATATATATATATTCGTTACAAAGATTGGTTCAGAATAAACAAAAAAAACTAATTTAAATTAAGAAAAAATGGGATGTTGTCTAATTAATAGCATTAAACCCCATTTTGCCTGGGTTAATAGTCTCAAAAATCAAAGTATTTTTATCGACCCGAAATCAACTGCATCGTTAATTCTCGCATGGATGGAAATATCTGAAGGAATATTCTAGATTTGATGATTTGAAAATTATTTCATACATAATCTTTATAATTTGAATGATATACTATGATATGGTTTCTAATTGATTGCTTTTGAGGCATATTACATGAAGTCTGGTATTGGGAACAATTCAGAGTGTTCAAGTGATCAAATAATATCCATATATTTCTAGTCATATATTCTTAGTCCTTCACGGATGGAAAAATACCATGTGTTTTCATTCCGGGTATACATCCGTTCACTACTGTCGTTTTGAAAAGTGTTAACGACTGCGAGTATCTTTTACCTTGACGAAGATATAAAAATATTTCGAAAGCCTGGTCAAATAAAAATAAAACGTTAATAAAGATACCTGGCCGAATTCCCTGTGAGTTTGATATATAATGCGCATACGTTTCAAAATGCAAACTGTTCGTATACTATATCATAGACATTATGTTTTATAGTTGAAGAATGGCCAGAATTTATGAGACCAATAAAAACACCGCCCTCAAAATCTCCAGTCAACAATCATTCAGTCACAGACGAAGTAGAAAAACCACGTACTCCTACTACACCCACCAGAGTGTTACCCCTAGGTACCTCTGCCTATGTTACGTATAATAGGGTCTCCTGGTTGCTGAGGGTAAGAAAGGAATACTTTTCGCCGTCTGAACCATTGGGTAAGTTTGAGAATTCCATAATATTTATTAACTTAATATAAAGAAAACATTTCTATTTATTTTTATAGCAACCCTGCTATGCTATTTTTATAACAACACTGCTATGTAGTTTTTTTTACTGCTAAGAAAGTTATAGTGTAAAACTCAGTAATATACAAGAAACGATTTGCATATTTGGCGATGAGTTTATTATTAACAAATAACTAATAGTTGATGATGGGAATTCAGATATGGAAAATAATTTATAACTATACAATATTTTGTGGTCGATCACAAGCTGTGTATGTTTATAATAATGCTTATTGTGTATATTCACCGATCAAAAAAAGCCATTCAAAGTTTAATAGGACCTCAGGGAATATCAGCCAAGGGAGTGCCATAGTTGTTGTTGAACAAAATTCTTCACCGCATTTAGATTTCATCAATGTTAAGGGAGGCTCACATATTCTGATAAGTTATTAGTCACGTTGTCACGCAATAAGGACCAACATAGAATAACGCAAATTGTCAAAATTTTCAATAGATTAGGAGAAAAAGAGGCCACACATGCATATCTTATGTACCAGGGCAACAATCCTCCCTAATGACCTGACCTAGATATTAATAATTTTTATTAAAATCCAAAAGTGAACATATATAATTTAGGTAACGAAATTTGGCATCGATTAAGCGTTTTTGGCATCTGAATCGGAATATATTTTTATATTTAAGTAACCTGATTAGAAAATGTAGGTGAAGCGGCGCTTCACCCGCATCCCCTGACGAGCCGCCACTGCCCAGAGCGTCACTTTCCTGATACAAAATATTTCCAAGACTGGAAAGAACCTTGCGACAAAACTAAGAAGCGTTTTCTTCTCGAAAAGGAAAGCAATTTTAGAATATTTTGAAGAACTTCCTAGAAATTCTATTCAGAATACCTGAAACATGCTAAGAAAAGTCAGGCACAATTTACAAAAATGTTCGGAGTCGGAGGGGACATATTTCAAATATTAGGAATTGTTTTTTCTTGCTAAGTTATCAAGTATTATTGGGCAATAAATTCTTAATTGTTTGTTAGTTGTGTATAATCATTTTAAAACCTGCAAATATCCAAACGAAGAACCATAAGTTTCTGACATAGGTGAAGTTTTTTTAACTGCCACAACCCACTTCATTTTCATGTTTTCAATGGACTACTCAATTTTTGGTTAACCAAAGTTTCTTATATATTTTCGTATATTTTCAAAAACTTTGTCTTATAACTTTCGAATAGAGTTAGAAATATTTTTTTAATAAAAATTACTCAAAAAAACAACAGCTTTTCAAATGTAAAATTCTGATTCTTTGACTTTCCCAGCACTACGGTTATGAATCGTCACCTTGCGTTTTATGATCATTGTTAAATTTGGAAATCCAGAAATTTGATCTTCCTGGTTCTGGAGTTTCAATGTTTTCTAGCGTAAAAACCATAGTAGTAGTAGTATCTAGTTTCTTCCTTAATAAATTTCACCCCTAATTTTTTGATGGCACATTACAACAGAAAAGAGGTGGTGTTTAATTATGATAAAACTTATTTTACCAATAATAATAATAATAATAATATGAATATTACCGATGTTATTAATAATATTTTTGTTCTAGGACCACTTAACGCTCTTCATCTTATTTTCTGCCAAATAGTAGCAGATGTTTACGGAATTACACCCTGCATCAGATTAACTCCAAGCGAAAAACGCGCAGGAGTTAACATGTTGTCTGGTTATGGCGTTACTGCCGAAAACTATAACAGCTGCCACAGAGCAAATATCAAGAGAAATGCAGTTGAACTTGCCAGGACGTGGCCACTTTATTTTGCCAGATTGTTTCCGGTGTCTGGAGCAGCACAGGTATAAATAGATGTTTTTCATAATATTTAATTAATAAACGTACCAAGAAAAATGTAATGAGTATTATAATAATTCTATTCTTTTCTAAATGTTGCTGGTGCTGTTATATCCAGAATTTATTGAGAAGTAATACTAAGGCACAAGGATACTTAAAATAGTAATTATAAAAGATAATACATATAGTTGAAAACAAAATATATACTTTATTTGAGATATTCTGATTAATCGTATTATTTGAACATTTTTGGCAATATTTAAGATATTCTATACTTCATTTATTCACTTTTACACTTGCTAAAGGTATTTCAGAATTTTATTTATAATTTCGCGCAAAGCTAAGCATTACTGAGTTCTTAGATGATCTGTTACAATTCCGATTTTCTTTGGTTAAGTAAAATCGACCAAACTCAAATGATTATTCCCCAGCTTATTGAAACTTGAGTTTGGAAGAATCTTTCGAACATTTTACAACTTGAAATATTTCTTAGTGAAAAAATGAAAAGGGGCTTATGGAATTCAGAGTTAGGGGCCTCTGTAGACCCTTCATATTTGGGAGGGGGGGTCGGAGAAAAAAACAACCGACCTAAATGGTCATTGCTTTTGAATTACAATAAAAGTGGCTCGTAATTTGTTTGCCAACTAATAACTACTTCAACCACAACTTAGTCAACTGCGCAAGATGATGGGGAGGGGGTACCCCTGCCATAGTGATTGGCTATTCATACTTGACTACTTATGATGGAAGCGAACTAAGAACATTCTTGTGTAAGTTATATGACTCAGTGTTTGCAGCGTTTTCCTATACGAAAAAAACAAAACCCTTGGTTTCATACCTATATTTTATTTATAATAGGAGTACAACCACGGCAATACATTACTTTTGGTTTTTTAACTTAAAATTGAAGTTATATATGATAGGGATAATGTTTTCGCCACCAGTCGATCAGTCGAATTCAGTGATGAAATTCATATCTGTAAAATCTATGCAGTCTAGTCTAACATGATGAACTCCATCAAAAATTATCAAAATGAGCACAGAGCGGACCCCCAGACAATTTTTGTTCTTTTAAAACTCTTCTACTTTAGTAACTAATTACTCTCACTATTCTTTTGAAGCGATATCCTAGCTAATTTTCCCAATATAAGTAGTAGCAAGTAGTACTCATAAGTTATTAATTAACTAAAATAATAACTACGCATTGAGATTCTCATTTTGTATGTTTGAAATGGCCAGCACAACAACTTGTATAAAAGTCAGAAAGTTTAATAACTCCATATAATACTGATTTATTTGAAATTGGTAAAACGAAAAATTCTTAGGGGATATATTCTTTTTATTTAATTTTTTATATATGCTAAATATATAGAAGAATGTGAATCTAGTAAACTTGCAATTGGGTACTCAACCTTAGTTCAATAGAATGGCTTTATTACGAGTTTGTACTGTGGAATTGACGGAATAATAATCATATCTAACCAAAAAGTACATCGGATAATGTTTTATCATCGCAAATTAAATTTAAACTTTTCATCTCATTTTCCTTCAAATTCGGTGCGTATGATGTCAAAAGTTAGTCGTGTGTTAGTTAATTCGACGTTATATAGTTTCAAACAATAACAATAAATGAAAACTCATGTCGAAAAATACTGTTTAAAGTACATCAAATTTCAAACTTTTGGACCTGCACTGTAGACTATTTTGAGTAAAATGGCTTCATATAGTCAAACCCGTAGTGTTTTTTTAAAAGCAAATTCTAATAATTTATCCAAAGTAGACATGTATATGGAGCATGATTTTTTTAAAGCTGGACGAACGCTTTAATATTGTAGAAGTCCGAGGAGTGAAAGCATATAGAAAGCAATAAAAGTAACATAAAATGCTTACCATAACCAAAATATTAAGGTAGTTTAAACTAGTAACAAATATTTTTTACATGATATAGTTTTCCCACAATTTTACAATTAAGGAATTTTTTCCTGTTTGGTAGCGCTTTATAAACATATTATTTTAATTCTGAAAGGGAAAGTTACTGAGATAATACCTCTATGCATAATAAGCTCATATCTTCTAGTTTTTTTAACTAGTTGTGATTTATTGTATATTTATTCCTGATTTAACGCTACTTCTAACTCCCATTTGTTGTAAAACTGTTTCAAATGCATACTTAAATAAAGCTAGTAATTTGTTCTTACATTTTTAATCTTTCAATGAAAACCTAAGACTTGAAGAACTTTCCTGGACCCCTCTTTTAGCCTCAGAAAATTGTATTCTACTTTTTATCAGCCATTTGTTAATATTAAAAAAAGCGCCAAAAATAACGTAGACTTTGAAATATTGTCTATTAGGAATATATCTCCGTTTACCGCATTTAAATACAAACGTTGTAACCGGCGCGGCGTTAGAGTTTTTTTCTAACGTGCCTCTACTAATAAGGTGAAATATTATTTATATAATAGATTTTTTTGTAATATTTTCCAAAAGAACTCATAATGTTCCTCTCCAGCTTCTTTTCCATTGTTTTATAGATATAAGTAATAATAAATAATTTCACGTTTATGCACCTTCATATGGCATCTACTTTCATTTTACAAAATAAAAAGGGTTGATAAACGAATTATAGGTACTAAGTCTTGTGAATTATGAACTAAACGGATAAATACATTGACTTTACTCTAATTTCTGTCATTATAAATGAAATATGTCCCAGTTGAGTTCTGCAGATGTATAGGAATATTAAGATGTATAAATCGTTATAATTCACTTTCTTTAATACAAGAAAGGATTCATTATGATTGAACTTGTTTGAATTAATAATTGGATAATTTATCTCTTCTTTTATCAAAGAAAATAAAAGATAACATAAGCGAAATTTTGCGCCTTTGCTCTATACGGGGCTCGCTAGGATATGGCGGCCTAAAAACAGTAAAAACAGTGAAATTGCGATCGTCACTTAACTCAAACGGATCATTGGGTAATTGGCATCTGGACATGTTCCATACAGGGACCATAATATCTCGCTAGTCGTAACGTGAAATAAAATTATATTAATATGAAACAATTTACAAGCTATGTCTATTTGTTTTTTTAGTCGGATATTTACGTAGAAAACGGAAAGCCTTGTTGGTTGTTGATTTTTTTTATCGGGCTCTTGGGCTCTTGCCCGTAGGTCAGTTGAATCTCTGATAATTTTAATGGAAATTTAATAACTTCATTGCACTTTTCAGTTAAAAAAACCCCCCAAAAGCAATGTCTATATACGCTTCTGTTCGAACACTCAAAATTAAGTTTTCAGCTAACCGAGTTACGCTATTTTTCAAATTCTCCCATTCACAGCCGACTTCTCGGAATCTCGCTCTGGCAAATATACCCTGTATATAACGTTGTTATTAGCTTTACTCCACGACCTATAACTTCAGAAACTTTTTGTACCTGAAATAACTATTTAGTGGTACATTTGCGCAATTACTGCTCTTAATATTAATAATATATTTAAAGCGACACTGAATTAAAAACAAAAAAAATTACCCGACTTCCAAATTATATGTATCACAATAACTTTTTTTTCAAATAGGAGGAAGATATCAGCTACTTCGAGGATACACAAATATTTAAAACCCGTTAACAAATAAAGTCACAGGGTCAATTTTCTGCGCACATAGCAGCACATAGTAAGCATGATGTATGGTATATTTCTACGAAGTTTCAGATCAGATGTTGCAAATTGCATAGCTATTGACATTTGTAAAAATGCAATTTTTTTAAGGGTTTTCCGCGGATTGCTCGGAAACTAATTAACGCTTTTTCACCGAACAAATCTCAAAAGATTGAGTTTTGAAATATCTACAATTTTCAGAATATTATTTTTTTATAGGATTAGCTCATTTTAATTTATAAGGAGAAAGTCTATTTTCAGTACTTTAGCCAATTGTTTATATATTTTCCCCAATTATCTTTTGGATATATTTTTTAAAAATAACATTATTTAGGCACAATTAAACATTTTACACAATTTTCACCTTAAGTACATAAACATTATACTCGTGGTATACCTATAAATATTCTCACTATATAAATGTCTTTTTGTAATTAAGTAATTAGGAATTAATTCGAAGTCTTCATAAAATCAACTTTTCAAGAGGAAATATTTTTTTTTACTTTTTAGTGTTTTTGGAATCCGGTTTTTTTATAATTATAGATTAAATGAAAAACGATTTACGAAATTGTATATTTCAATATATAAAATTCTTTGTTGAAGATTGCTTTAGAGACGCGACATCGATTTTTTTTATCAAACAAAATAGTAAGTTATGATTTTAGCTAAGATGATATGTATGTAAAGCAATCGTTGACAGATTAGTCTACATGTTGAAACGCATAATTTCTGACACTATTTCTCATTTAATCTATATTCATATATAATTTCTACACTGCAGAAAAGCCAAGAAGCTCTTTTAAAATATGTACAGTTTTATTGTTTTATTTGTTTATGATTTTAGCAACTTTTAACTTCTTTGTTTTTTGAGCTAAAGACATTTATACAAAAAACGAATTGCAAGATTTTTAGTCAATTATCTATATGTGTCCTAAAAAGTGACATTTAGCTTTGAATGTCAAAAATAATGGATTTCCTTAAATAAATTAACATTAAATGGTTCCCGCTGGCAAATTTAAAATATCCTAAGTTGATACCTTTATCTGTAAAGGCAAATAAAAAAATAAAAGAATCTCCATTATAGGTGCTAATGTGAACCTTTTAATACATCTGGTATATAGTAAAATCAATGAAAAAAACAAAAAACAGATTTAATATCCGTTATTGTTAAGACTGATTTTTTAATTGAATATGTAAAATAATAATAACCGCACACAAAATCATATCTAGTGACAAAAAAACTGCAAGACTTTTGTAATGACTCAAATTTCAACACGTACTGTTAAGGGTGTACATGAGTCAGCACCCACTCGCAAGGTCAGGTAGTGGCACACCTGGCAGCGGCGCGCTTCTAAGTATGTTCTAATAGCTAAAAACTATTGGGTTTATTTCCTAATCGAGCATTGATATCTCCAAATTTTGGTATTTTCCCCTTCTACGGCGCCATCGTTTCACGTTTGCATTTGAAGCGCTTTTGGGACTCCCGTCCTTGGGTTGAGGTTCTTATCTCCATATCTATGGCGTCAGGCATTTTTCGTCCACGTGAGCATTATTTAGGTCTGCGCAAGCGCTAACTAATCAGGTGTTTCATGTCACCTGTTAATGTCAAAAATTACCCGTCAACCATCATTTGTCAAAACCGTTTTTTTTTTTTATTAGGAATTGATGCAATATGATGTTATAAGCATTTTTAAAAAAATTTGGCGCCGGTTCTGAGTTATAGTTTTTTTGCCATTAGGGCCTTAACGAAATGACGTAGCAGGTCATGTTTTAGATGAGCGATACATTTTAGCATCCTCTATCGTTCTGTAAAAAATATTTCCGAAAAGAAGTAAGATAGCGCAGTAGGAACAGAAAAACTAAAATTTAGAGACATCAGTGTTCGATTAGAAAACAGGTCCAATCGTTTTTAGGATATACTTCGAAGCGCTCCTGCCCCAGGTGTCCCACTACCTGACCTTGCGAATAAGTGCTTACTCATGTACACCCTTAATACTGCATCATATCGGCCATTAAAATAGTTGGTAAATCGCTGCTCTAAACGGTTTAAGGTTATCTAGTACATTTTAATATTGTTCTTTTCACTGATAACCGAATTAGAAACATATTGTACTTTTTCAGATGTCCGAAGTCCAGCTGGTCGCAGTATCCCACTGGGGTGTTCATCTGGTAAAAAGAGAACAGAGTCACTTACAAGTAATAAAATCTTTCCCGCTGAGCGAAATTTCTTCATGTACAGCCCCCAGACCGACTACTGTCAGTTTAGACGGTCCACAGGGTAGGATTAGCCTACACACCCCTAGAGCCCAGCAGCTTTCTGAGATGGTCAGCAAGTTTTGTGCTGAGTCACGCAAGGTTAGTGAATTTTAATTTTTTTTTATTGTTCATTCTGTTCGAAAAATATGTGTATTATTACTATTATGTTTTTACAAATCATTAATTGCTTAAATGATGGAGTTGCTTTATATAGATTTTTAATTTCCCTCCGTTGTAAAGCTTTTATTGTCATTCTTGTTATGTATGAGACCTGTTTTAAGTGGAATATTAAAGATCTGAAGGAAGGATATCCTTATTTTACTAATTCAGGATATACAGGACATGTGTTCTACGTCATCGGCATCAAGCATCAGTAGGATACAACCCCGCTTTTGCATCACAAATGCTGGTGTGACAAATAAGAAGCCAGTATTTTCGCGATGCAGCCGACGCGACGTCACGTCTTACGCGGTTGGGGTTAATGACCTCACACGCCCTCGGAAAGATGGTTTAGTCATACGGAGAAGTGACACGGAGTTTGTTGATTATTAATTAAATGAGGAATGGTTATAGATTAATAGCGAAAGAGGTTTGTATGATTTAGTTAATTATTTAGAGAAGTCAGTGCAATTACCTTAAACTACTATAAAGCCGTGTTTTATGTTTTTATTTATGCTGCAAATCAATTCTCACGTATAGTTTTTATACTGGAAACCAATTGTGTTCGTATACAATTCCTTACCCAACACTTAAACATATTATTTTTACGATGGGGGCCGAATGGCTAGATGGGTCGCGATCCGAGACCAGTTAATTTTTGCTTTGCCTTAAAAATAGTAAAACATATCTTAGGTATATTAAGCATTTAATTATTAGTTAATTAAATGAATGATGCCTTACATATTATGGTGAAAGCAGGGGCGGTGAAATTTTAAGAAACTTAACTTTTTGTAATGTAATTCGATTTTTCGATCATTTTTTGCAAATTCGTCAATGATGTCATCATAAAAACGTCTATGCTCCGACATATTTTGGAGAAGTTTATTTTCAGTGGACAACAGCGATGTATGCGAAAGTCTCTCCTGCCCCGTTGAATTTCTCTCGAAATTTTTTATACGTTTAAGTGTTAAAAAAATTGTATTCTACTGATGAACTTGTGGCAGGTATTGTCAATACTAATTCACACAATTTCGACACTTCGGTGTAGGCATCTTCCAGCTCCATGTTTTTTAAAAGTTGCATTAGTTCCTTAGCGTTATTTCTTACGCTAATCTCATCAGTTTCGTAAATCACTTTTAGTTCAGATCGCAGTTCAGAACTGGCCATAATGAAGAAGAAGAGATTTAAACGCATCTTCTAAAAAAGTTTTTCCTTTAAATGCATCAAAATTGCAGAGCTCGAAGAATTTAAAATCATTTAAACCGTTAAATCTGTAGTTTATTTGTTGCTGAATTTGATCGATTATTTCATAAAAGAGGCGTCTGTATGACGTTTGAACATCTCCCACCTTGTCTGTTCGAAGACGCTTGGCTTGTGGCTCTACATTTAACGTCATCGTTTTCTCCCAAAATAGGTCAAAGTCATCTCTTTTTTGGCTTAACATGGACTTAAAATCATCCACTTTTTTTAGGCAAAAAGCAATATCAATTGTTTTAGTTTGTAATATACTAAAAACATTGTCCGAGAACGGAAATATTTCTGAAAATATGTTCAACAAATAATTAAAATTAAAATCTCGTTTCAAACAGCCCAAAAACCCCCTCGAACTATTTATTGCTTCTGAGTCCCACATTTCATTATTTTCTATTATATTCTCAAATAGTTCAATCAGTGATTCACGATTTTCAGATACTCTTAACACAAATCTTCCATTATAGTTCCACTTAGTAGGAGCTACTTTGGGCAATCGTTTGTGGACAATGGAGTCCAAAGCTTGTGTACGTTTTGTTGACTTGGAAAAAAAAGCAGCCATGCCACTTAAAGTAACGAAAAATACTTTAGGCTCTTTAATTTGATTGATGGACTAAGATAAAACTAAATTTAATTTATGAGCAAAACAATGGACAAACACAGCACTTGGGAAATTTTCTCGAAACTTGCAGACCCCCCAATTGTCCTGCCATCACTGCAGCTCCATCATAGCTTTAAGCAACTAATTTTTTCTCTTCATTAATTTCTTTAGTAACGTTATAAACTACGGTATATAATTCATCTGCTGTACGATTTTCAGACACTGTTTTAACGTAGCGTATTACTATAGATAAGTGGCTAAAATTACTGATATCAGTTGTTTCGTTCAGAACAATAGCAATAAACCGCGCCTAGCCAATCTCCTGCTTAATTCTTTTTAGAATAATGGTTGCAACAGCGGAAATTAAATCATTCTGGATTCGATTCGACGTTCCGCGAAAAACGCTAGACTGCCCTAAATGATTTTTTAAGCAATCATCATATTTAGCCATTAAACTAAGTAAATCTTGAAAATTTCCTCTATTTGAAGAAACCCTTGTTTCGTCATGACCTCTAAATCCCAATTCGTGCTGTCCGAGAAAACAAACAACATCGATAAGTCTTCTTAATATTTGCCTATTTATATCGACTAGATCATTGTGTTCGCGGTGACTAATTTCCAACTGTTTATTAAGGGCGTGTTCAATTCTGGTTTTGCCGAAGACTTTTTCTTTTATGACGGCCTGTAAATGCGCTTTGGACATAATGTGTCTTTTTATAGCTTTATGGAAATTGTTTAAATCGAAAAAATCAATTTTATTCCAGAGATCTTTTTCATTTTCAAAAAGTAAACATGGCCAACCAAATAATTTACTTATATTTTCACACCTTGTTAGCCATTTAAACTGTTCGTATTTTTCCGGATAAAAATGTCTAATACAGTTTTTCATTTTTGTGGTTAAATTTTTCATACGCGGTTTTGACCTTCCTTTGGAAATTATTTAAAGCTTATCAGCGAGGTTTAATGCTGAAAATCCCTTTATTATTAAGATACACACCACACATTCACACACACTCTTCTTACTAAATTCTCCAACATTTTCAACGTTATTACCGACAGCCGAAGTTGACGGCATTTGCATATCCACCTCCGTATTATTGTCTTCTATATCGCACCATGCACGACGCGACGTACGTATCACACAACACACGGATAGCCGTTCAAACAAAGAACCCACTCCAACGATAGCTTTCCCCACCACTTCATGCACGCGACTGAAATGCAAAAATTGCAAACAGCCGGTGGAAAGTTCAATAACCTCTGGCTCGATTCACAGGAAATCAAGCATACAGGAGTTGGCTGCAGAGAAGCTAGCGGCCCGCATAGGTTCTATTCGATATTCTATTGTGGCTGGGTCGGAGTCAAGGCCGCATTTGTTATAGGCTTGATAATTAAGATAATATTTTAGTATTTTTAATATAAACCAAATTAATGGTTTTCTATTTCAAAAATTACATTTTAGGAGATGTTTTGTAATTTTTTTTGGGGAAGCACTGCTTCCCTTGCTTCCATGGACTGCACGCCCCTGGCTGAAAGGGATTTAAGTGGAGAATATATTTAATTACTTAGGGAAGTTGGTACATAAAAGCTTTGATTTTAGAATTTTTACATGTAGTGCTATATAATAACACGCAATTCAGAATCCAACATTGTAAGAGAGTGGAGTGATTTTTACTTGGTTTCCTTTGGGATAGGAAGTATAGCAAAATATCAATAAACTCCAAGGTATACGTTACATCAAGAACTCGTATTGAACAAAAAAATCCGAATTATTAGATATTTGGGAAATACATTACATATTCATAGAAATCATTAAAACTAATAAAAACTATAATGTCTCCAGAATGTACCAAACCTTGTGACTTTTTCGTGCTTAGGAAATATTTTTTCCACTGAACCCACAATATTTGCTCCCTAGCGGTTTTTCAGATAGCACTCCCAGCTGGCACTAAAGTAGCTATAACTGTTTCCACTACTACTGTCTAAGCGTTTTTGCGTATCTGTTACTAATGATCATACTATATATCAATAACCACTTTGGGTTACACATTTTTAAGTATTATATGTATTTGTTAATGCGAATAATACTAGTAATTTTCTTTCTAAAGTAATTATATAATTACTACTGCCAAGCAACTACTTAAGAAATTGACTTCAAGTCCTCATTTCTTTTCAGTTACATAATAGTAATTTTTCAAAGTTACTGCTTCTAATCTCTTTACTAAATTACAACTTTTTAAGTATCAGAACCTTCCCGAACTCCATTACGTTCAAATGTACTCCTATAAGGTATTACTATAAAATAAAATGATTCGTTGCAGAGTAGAAAAAATTAACGTCTAATGATACTTTAAACTGGCCATTATCAGCCTTTATTCTTCGGTTGCTACTTAGAAGTAAGAATTATAGTAATTATTTACTACAAGGAAACTATTACCTCTTGTACTTGAGGTTCCAGAGATAGGGGGCGCTGGCACTAGATTCGGTCTACAGTGACTTTATAAGGACAGTGGCGACAATCGAAGCCCACCCGCCATATTGACGCAAAATTTATAAAGGTTTAAATGGGCTTAATGAGCGCAGACATTATCGTTAGTTTTTCGCAAAATATGACTAAATTAATCTACTTCAACACATTAATATAAGAAAATTGGATCAGCTAAAAGGTTATTAATGAAATTATTATTAGTTTCAGTCTATAAACAGTAATATGCCGCAGAAAAAAAGCGAAATTTACTTTACACCGACAACCTCTGTCAGCGTCGGTTGTAAATGTAGAGACATGTCAATGCTTTACTCTAATAATCTATACGAACTTACTAGTGCAAACTTACCCTTTTATTTAGATTTTTAACAAATAACAATGTTTGTGCAAGTGATTGATGACAGTTGTCTCCCAAGTGAATTTAGTAATGTAGTATGTACTGAAGAAGGCCTACAAAATAAAGTTTCTTTTATGCCAGTATTGAAGAGCTTCTACCTCAAATTGAGGTGCTGAATGAAGTAAAACATACACTAAGACATGAAACAATATTGTCTTTTACAGCAAAATAAAACCAAAATATAATAATGTGCAATATTTAGTAACTTTTCTTGGAGTAAACTTCAACTAAAAATATTTACGATCACCGTCATTTACAAACACATTTCTCCATATGGCCAATGGCTTAGAACTTATTGTTTGAATCAATATTCATTTTAATAATCACAAAAACCAATATGGCCGAACTAATCTAAAATTGGTTACCCTATTGTCGCCACCGTTCTTATAAACTCACTGTAATTCGGTATACAGCCATTGAACTCCATTATATTCGGCCTTAATTGGTCAATCTCAATTAGTTGTGTTATGTGTTGTGGATCATAACCTACGAGTAACCAATTAAAATGGCAATGGCGTCATAACTGAACAAAACAACGTAAAGCGGTATTTTAAGGAAACACCGTAACGTACCACATTAGTGTTCAATACTTCAAAGTATTTGGGTATAAGAGACACCTGCGTATTTAAAGAATCCAAAACTATAAAAACGTATGGGGCAGTCGTAGACCCTTGATGTTAAGTAATTTTCTCAGTAATGAAATGCATCTAACTTCAAAATAAAAGCCCAATAGAACGCCATTGTTTATTTTCATCTCCCCTATAAAGATTTAGCTATGATGTTTATTTTTGTGAGTATAAATATTAAAAATGTATACACATTAAATAGCACGTTAAAAAAAGAATCACTCTTTATAATAAGATTTAATAATAATTGCTATTTAAACCAAAGTCCAGAATTAAATTTTCGAGATTTAAATTAGCCGATATATTTGACTAAAATGTATTGAAAATTAACGAATTTTCAAGGCGCGTCATTTTTCTACGACTATCATTACCATATTCACCAGAGAAATTACCTGCGTTTTAATTTTAGGTCCTTAGCATAGCTAAAAACTAAGTGAAAATGCATATCCTACCTCAACAACTAATAACGTATCCTATATACGCTCTACACCATTTTCCCAATTTGAGTGTTTGTAGTCGTCATAACTGCTTTGTTTGTATTAAAAAGAATCATATATATTTTTCAAACGGATTAAATAAAGACAGAAATAAGGAAGTAACAAATAGGGTGAATTATTACTATTCGACTGCTTAAATGGCACCATACAATTCCGTACTATCTACGTAATAGTCACATCACAATTACATGTTATTCACGACATAGTTACCCTACAATTGTTCCCCATTTTGGTAATGACTACGTAGTCTTAGCTTAAACAGAATGTGGCGACACCAAGTTCCGGTTACTTCATCGAAAATACTTGTGGTAACAATGACGGATTCATGCCTAAAAGTGCTATTGAGGCTGCTTTTGGAAGATCATTAATTAAATAAATTGAGGATGACTTAAATATTATACGGAAAGATATTTAAATGTACGGTATATTTAATTACTTAGGGAAGTTGGTGCATAAAACCTTCGATTTTTATAATTTTATGTATAATGCAAGTAATAACACAAAATTCAGAATACAAGCATTTTAAGATGGTGGAGTGATTTTTTTACTGGGTTTTCTTTAGGATAAAAGGAAGTAAATCGAAATATCAATAAACTCCCACGTATACGTCAATCTTATACATCGAGAACTCATATTGAGCAAAAAAATTCAAACTATTAGATAATTGGAAATACATTACGCATCCATATTTTTATAGGAATTATTGAAACTGATAAAAACTACAATTTCTTCGGATTTCATCAACCTGCGACTTTTTCACGTTTGTCTCTTATTTTTTTCACTGAACCCACAATATTTACCCCCTAGCGGTTTTGTCACATAGCACTGGTTTTTGGTTACTACGAATACATATAATTGTCGAAACTTGTTTTTATTTTTTATTTTTTTATTGTAATTTGCTGCTATTTCTATAACAGGCTGTGGCGCTTACCTTGTCTCTACAATTATTGCATTTCTTTTTTTTATTTATTTGGTATATTAAACGGAAAGTAATAAGTTAAAACTCAAAATATCACTGGGTATCGCACTGGGTAAAGTGATAAGTGCATTTTTTTCTTCTTATATTTGAGACTATTCTATTTTTTGCGTTCTAACTCAAAAATTACACACTTTTCCTTACAATTGTGCTAGCGCAGGATGAGGGAGGCAATGCAGGTTCGATTTTTTTGTCTATATTTTTATAAACATTACTTATTAACTCTCCGAATGAGGGTTGCACAAATAAACATCAGGTCCTTCATTTTCAAGATTTGTTTAACTTAATTTCCGATAATAATATTGATGTGGTTTTTGTAACCGAAACATGGCTTACAGAAAATGTCAATTCAGAGCATGTACAGATACCTAATTACCAAATGTTTCTAGTAGATAGAGGTGCTGATGTGCGTGGTGGTGGTGTGGCTGCATACGTCAATAACAAATTAATGCTAAGAGAATGCTAGAGTAAGTCTTCTTAATATCTCTTCACAGATAGAACTGGAATGTTTGTGGTTAAAAATTGAACTAAGTGTGGCATCCCTGGCATTTGGCGTACTCTACCGACCTCCTAATAAAAATCTAAAAGTATGCGTTGAGAAAATTGATGAAATCTTGTCAAATCTTATAGCGGAATATGATCATATAATGATATGTGGTGACTTTATTGTTAATTTGTTAAATTTAAATAACACCCTATCGGATTGTTTCACTACATACGACTTCAAGCAACTAATATCTGAGCCTACGCGAATTACTCAAACAAGCTCATAATTATTAGACCTAGTTTATGTTAATAATGATTGCATAGTTTCTGAATCGGGAGCTATCAATGCAGATGTAATATCCGATCATTGCATGGTATTTTTCGAGCTAAAATTTGCAAATACTAGGAATGCCTCAAAATTCTTAACCATACACGACTTCGAAAATCTTAATCTAGATCTTTTGGATAGGGACTTGCTTCAGGTTGACTGGAATTATTTCCTTTATCTGCAACAGATTTACGATAAAGTAAATTTTTTAAATAATAGTCTACTTATTATATTTGACTATCATACACCCTATCGAGTTATTAAAGTGAGCAAACCCAAAGCATCCTGGCTCACAGAAGTAATTAAAATTATGATAAAAGAACGGAATGGAGCACTTTCAAAGTATCAAAACACCAAATCAGAGGAAGACTGGAAAGCTTACAAAACCATCAGGAATTTTACACTATCAGCAATAAGAAAAGAAAAAAAAAGTTTTCAAAGAGCAGCTTTGCATTTACTAATGCTAAAGAGAACTGGAAAGGGTTAACATATCTAGGAATCACAACGCACGGGCAGGGGGGTATCCCTAATAATCTAAAAAATTGTAAAGCTATTAATACCTATTTTTCAAATTTTTTTAATGATAACTCGAATGACTGCCAAAATGCAATACATTTTTATACTACGCATAGACATCACAATTCTTCACCATTCAGTTTTGGACTGGCTACGTTAGAAGTTGTACATAGGATTGTTGGAAGCATTAAGACGAATGCGGTAGGTACTGATGGGCTATCAATAAAAATGATAAAATTATGTATCCCAATAATAGCACCTTATATTCTACATGTAGTTAACTTATGTCTTGAGCTGGGTTACTATCCAAAGCATCGGAGAACAGCCATAATTAAACCACTCCCTAAGACAAATACTCTAATAGAATACGGGGACCTCCGCCCTATCAGTACACTCCCAGTACTCTCGAAAATCTTAGAAAAGATAGTTTATCGGCAGGTTTATGAGTTCTGAGTCCTGAATGCTAGTCTGGTTTTAGAGGGTCCCATAGTACCAGGGGCGTGCGGTGAAATTTCAAGAAAGGGAAGCAATTTTTAGAAACTTACCTATTTGTAATGTAATTCGATTCTTCAATCATTTTTTGCAAATTCGTCAATGACGTCATCATAAAAACGTCGATGCTCCGACATATTTTGGAGAAGTTTATTTTCAATGGACAACAGCGATGTATACGAAAGTATCCATTGCCCCATTGAATTTCTCACGAAATTTTTTATACGTTTAAGTGTTGAAAAATTGCGTTCTACTGATGAACTTGTGACAGGTATTGTCAATACTAATTCACACAATTTCGACACTTCGGTGTAGGCATCTTCTAGCTCCTTGTCTTTTAAAAATTGCATTAGTTTCTTAGCGTTATTTTTTGCGCTAATGTGATCAGTTTCGAAAATCACTTTTAGTTCAGATCGCAGTAACACTCGGTCAAAGAACTGGCCATAATGAAGAAGAAGAGATTTAAACGCATCTTCTGGAAAAGTTTTTTCTTTAAATGCAACAAAATTGCAGAGCTCGAGGAATTTAAAATCATTTAAACCGTTAAATCTATAGTTTATTTGTTGCTGAATTTGATCGATTATTTCATAAAAGAGGCCTCTGTATGATGTTTGAACATTTCCCACCTTGTCTGTTCGAAGACGCTTGGCTTGTAGCTTTACATTTAACGTCATCGTTTTCTCCCAAAATAGGTCAAAGTCATCTCTTTTTTGGCTTAACATGGACTTAAAATCATCCATTTTTTTTTAGGCAAAAAGCAATATCATTTGTTTTAGTTTGTAATATATTAAAAACATTGTCCGAGAATGGAAATATTTCTGAAAATATGTTCAACAAATAATTAAAATTAAAATCTCGTTTCAAACAGTCCAAAAACCCCCTCGAACTATTTATTGCTTCTGAGTCCCACGTTTCAGTATTTTCTATTATATTCTCAAATAGTTCAATCAGTGATTCACGATTTTCAGATACTAGTAGGAGCTACTTTGGGCAATTGTTTGTGGACAATGGAGTCAGAAGCTTGTGTACGTTTTGTTGACTTGAAAAAAAAAGCAGCCATGCCACTTAAAGTAACGAAAAATACTTTACACTCTTTAATGTAATTGATGGACTGGGATAAAACTAAATTTAATTTATGAGCAAAACAATGGACAAACACAGCACTTGGGAAAGTTTCTCGAACTTTAGCTTGCAGACCCCCTAATTTTTCAGTTTATTCTAGAGAGTAGAAAAGTTGTAGCAAATTTATAACTCTAGTTTTTATTTAAAGGTTATGTTAAAGTTTGACAGAAATATGCTATATTGATATTTGATGTAACAAGAAGCTCTAAGCACAGTGGTTCTTAGTTGGTTGCTACACTTTTATTTTTAAATACACGTGCGCAGATATATTCATAATTTATAAAATTATCAATTTTTTGCGTTAGTTATGTACATTACTAACAAAAGTTGACTATTTAGAAAACTTTTTGTATAGAATTCCTGCATTCTTATTGTTCTAGCTACGCCTATTAGATATTTTTAAAATTCTTGCGGCCTCACAAAAAATCTGTTTTTCAAAGCATATATGTTTAAATGGGACAAAAGGTGCTTAAAATATGAAAAGTTATAAAACTGCCTTTCTTATATTAATTGTTATGTAAACCACAATCATAGGTTGGTTATTTAGAGGGGCCTTTTTTAATCTATAAGAAGCACGCGTTTGATTGTTCCAAATATGTGGCTATAATATAATTGATCAACGCTAATTTATATATAAAATGGAATCATTTTTCTCCAAGTTTCCAATCAGTTCTTATTGAGATTCCTTAGAAATAATTATTAGACGATTTGTAGTATTCGTTTACTTGGATATTTGGGAAACACGTGACATTACGGACCAATATTTTTTTCATAGAAATTGTTGAAAACTGATAAAAATTGTAACTTCTGCAAAGTTTGCCAAACCCCCAACTTGTCTTCATGCTTACTAGTATTTTATACAAAACGTAAAGCAATGTGCCTTATTGTAAACTTAAAGCAAGCCTCAATACGCTGTCATATTTTTTTTGTATCAAATAAAATATAAAATAATATCTCAAGAATTCCACAGCTATAATAAAACGTTATCTTTTATATACTTCAAGGAGGCTCAATTTTGAATACCAATATTACACTAAATGGAATAAAACACAAAAATAAGTAATATATGCTTTAATTTTTTTCTCTAGAAAACCATAGTTAAAAATGCTAATCGGTAATCTTTGTCTTAGATGAAGATCTGTTATCCCTAGAATAATATATGATGTATAGAGAATATTTTAATCAAAGTGGCTTTCTGTTAGGAAAGTCTGACATTCATTATACATTAAAGGATATCAAGTTTGTGTGATATTAAACAGGGATAAAAGTGTAAACAAAAAAATACAAAAAACACTATTAAAAAATAAAAAGTATGCTTTGTTTATTTCCTAGGAAAATATAATAATCACATTTAACTTTATAAACAGTGTATTACTGTGAACTTATAGACAGTTTCATCAATATACAATAAGATATGATTATATTAGGTATCAATCGTATGGCACACATTTCTGGAAAATATATTTTTCATTCATAATAATTCGCCTGCAACATCATTCTTTGCGCGGCTAGTTTTCGCATTATGAAGATAATAGTAAATTATTATGAACGAAAAATATATTTTCCAGAAATGTGTGCCGTACATTTTATATGTTATTATATTTTGATGAAACTGTCTATTGTTCATAGTAATACACTGTTTATATAAATATGTTGGAAATATGCTAAAATTGTAAAATATAGATTAAAAAATCATAGCCTGCCTTCAAAAGTAATTTGCGATGTATTTCGACTTTTTATTTATTTAAAAATATTACTTGTAGGCAGAATACTTGAAAAAATTACCTAAATACTTAAAATATGGCTAATATAGTGACGTATACCCATAATTCAAAAGTATTGAAGGAGGAATCGTTCAGATACAGTATCCTAAATTGACATGATAAAACCAATTAAATAAATCACCAGCTTTATAAAAAATACTGTTTATAATTTTATGTCGATTGTTATGGATATAAAAAATCTTAAATATTTGGTTAGACTTAAAATTTAAATAAGATTATTATTTTTTCCCCTGAAATAAACATAGCATACGTTTTAAGTTTTAACAGTGTTTTTTTGTATTTGTCTGTTTAAGCTTTTTATCCTTGTTTAATATATCACACAAACTAGATATCCCTAAAAGTATAGTGCATTTCAGACTTTCCTAACAGAAAGCCATATTACTTTTTTGATTAAAATATTCTCTATACATTATATATGATTCTGAGGATCATATATAATGTAATAGATCTTTACCTAAAACAAAGATTACTGATTATCATTTTTAACTATGGATTTATGGAGAAAAAAATTAAAGCATATATTACTTATAACCAGAAAAAATATCTTTTTTGTGTTTTGTTCCATTTAATGTAATATTAGTATTCAAAAGTGAGCCTCCTTGAATTATATAAAGGATATCCTTTTATCATAACTGTAAAATTCTTGAGAAATTATTTTATATTTTATTTGAAACAAAGAAAAGCATGAAAACGTACTAAAGCTTGTTTAAGTTTATAATGAGGCACATTCCTTTACGTTTTGTGTAAAATATCAGTAAGCACGAAAAAAAGTTAGGGGTTTGCAGAAATTACAATTTTTATCAGTTTTCAATAATTCCTATGAAAATAATATTGATCCCTAATGTCACGTGTTTCCCAAATATCCAAATCAACGAATACTACAAATAGTCTGATAATTGTTTCTACGGATTGTTTTTTTTTTAATATAAAAACTAGCATCTTCAGACCAATCAAATAGGCAGTTCTTATAGACTACAAAAAAGCCTCTCTAAATAACCAACATTTTTGTAATTTACATACCAATTAATATAAAAATGCAGTTTTATAACCTTTTTTTGAAAAATAGATTTTTTTGTGAGTCCGCAAGAATTTGCTAATGCAAAAAATTGACAATTTTATAAAACATGAATATATCTGCGCGCGTGTATTATGAAATTCAAGTAAAAATATAACAATCAACTAAAAACCACTGTGCTTATAGCTTCTTGTTATAACAAATATCCATATAACATATTTCTGTCAATTTACAAACATTAAAAAACCTTTAAATAATAACAATACAAAAATTAAAATGTACGTACCGATTTTTTCGATATTTTCCAGCATATGTTGAATAAAGTGCGGAATGAATCCACTTTTGACCGTATAGCTTCATATACTCCATAGTAAACACCTTGGTGTTGAACTCTAACAGTACTAGTAGCCCGTAAACGGATGAATGTATCGAAAAATTAGAAAATCCTCAACTTCAAACTACAAAACCTTCGGTATACTTATCAAATTTTGGTAATCACAAAAAAATATTTCCTCGATAGACTACTTACTATTCGCACTCGCATGATTGTTTGCATAAAAAGTAAATATCTAGGAATCCAAATTAAATAAAAAATGTTCAGTTATAGTGTCAAATAGGCCTATTTAGTGCGGACCCTTAAGACTTTATCAATTTTAATACGCTGATATCTCATACACAAAGCTATACAAATTATGAGTTGTGTAGTCAAATATGTCTATTTAGTATTACACCTCCGATTTTCGGTTCAAGTTCCTCATAAAACGAAGAAAACAGCCTGAAATCAATTTTTTTCATTAAATAAATTTGTAATTTAACCGGTCAAAGTACGTGTAATGATTAGTTAAGTTCAAAAATTATGTTATATTTCCATCTGCATCAAACTCTGTTTGGAGGTTTATATCTATTTGGATTGGTTTTTTATCTCTAAGCAATCACAAACTCCCAATTTCAAAATTTTACATCGTACACAATAATTCTAAGTTGACAAATTACAAAGCTTGCATTATGAGAATAATAATCGTAAAAATCTCCTCCAAATCCTCTTGACGAAGAACGCGCTGTCAAATGACCCCACTTTCAACTTCGTATCGTCATATGTTTCCTACTTATAGTAAACCGTCAAAGTATACTAAAAATGGGATTTGCGTAGTAGCTAAATTATATTATTTTTATCAAGCTATCCCATTTCGCTTGCTTTATTTATATATGTAAGAAATAATAATAGAGCGTCTAATCTCATATCGAGAAAATATATACTAACTTGTTTTATACAATCAGTAACCAAAAGCAGTGCTATTTGAGAAAACCGCTAAAAGGTTAATATTGCGGGTTCAATGACAACAATAGGCGATAGGCTTGAAAAAGTCGCAGGGTTTGATAAAATCTCAAGAAATTGCATTTTGATCAATTTTAATGGATTCAATAAAAAATAGGGATGCGCAATGTGTTTCCCAAATATTTCATAATTTGGATTGTTTGGCTCAATACGACTTCTCGATATATAAGACTGACGTATACGTGGGAGTTTATTGATATTTCGATTTACTTCCTTTTATCCTAAAGAAAACCAATTAAAATAATCATTCTACCCTCTTAAAATGTTTGGTTTGTAAAGTATCTGAAACTATGTCTAAAAATACTAAACGGACGTGGATATGCAAATAACGTTAACTTTGGCTGTCGCTAATAACGTTGAAAATATTGGAGAATTTAGTAAGAAGAGTGTGTGTGAATGTGTGGTGTGTGTCTTAATAATAAAGGGATTTTCAACATTAAACTTCGCTGATAAGCTTCAAATAATTTCTAATGGAAGGGCAAAACCGCCTATGAAAAATTTAACTACAAAAATGAAAAACTGTATTAGACATTTTTATCCGGAAAAACAATACGAACAATTTAAATGGCTAACAGGGTGTGAAAATATAAGTTAATTAATTTGTTGGCCATGTTTACTTTTTGAAAATGAAAAAGGTCTCTGGAATAAAACTGGTTTTTCCGATTTAAACAATTTCTATAAAGCTGTAAGAAGACACATTATGTCCAAAGCGCATTTACAGGCCATCATGAAAGAAAAAGTCTTCGGCAAAACCAGAATTGAACACGCCCTTAATAAACAATTGGAAATTAGTCACCGCCAACACAATGAACTAGTCTATAAAAATAGCTAAATATTAAGAAGACTTATCGATGTTGTTTGTTTTCTCGGTCAGCACGAATTGGGATCTAGCGTTTTTCGCGGAACGTCGAATCGAATCCAGAATGATTTAATTTCCGCTGTTGCAACCATTATTCTAAAAAGAATTAAGCAGGAGATTGGCGAGGCGCGGTTCATTGCTATTGTTCTGGACGAAACAACTGATATGACTAATTTTAGCTAATTATCTATAGTAATACGCTACGTTAAAACAGACGGAAGTATTCAAGAGCGATTTTTAGGTTTTAAGAATGTGCCGAAAATCGTACAGCAGATGCATTATTTAACGTAGTTTATAACGGTACTAAAGAAATTAATGGAAAGAAAAAATTAGTTGCTCAAAGCTATGATGGAGCTGCAGTGATGGCAGGACAACTAGAGGGTCTGCAGTTCGAGAAACTTTCCCAAGTGCTGTGTTTGTCCATTGTTTTGCTCATAAATTAAATTTAGTTTTATCCCAGTCCATCAATCACATTGAAGAGTGTAAAGTATTTCTCGTTACTTTAAGTGGGATGGCTGCTTTTTTTTCCAAGTCAACAAAACGTACACAAGCTTTGGACTCCATTGTCTACAAACGATTGTCCTAAGTAGCTCCTACTAGGTAGAACTATAATGGAAGACTTGTGTTAACAGTCTCTGAAAATCGTGAATCACTGAACTATTTGAGAATATAATAGAAAATAATGAAACGTGGGACTCAGAAGCAATAAATAGTTCGAGAGGGTTTTTGGACTGTTTGAAACGAGATTTTAATTTTAATTATTTGTTGAACATATTTTCAGAAATATTTCCATTCTCGGACAATATTTTTAATATATTACAAACTAAAACAAATGATATTGCTTTTTGCCTAAAAAAAGTGGATGATTTTAAGTCCACATTAAGCCAAACAAGAGATGACTTTGACCTATTTTGGGAGAAAACGAAGACGTTAAATGTAGAGCCACAAGCCAAGCGGACAAGGTGGGAGATATTCAAACATCATACAGACGCCTCTTTTATGAAATAATCGATGAAATTCAGCAACAAATAAACTATAGATTTAACGGTTTAAATGATTTTAAATTCCTCGAGCTCTGCAATTTTGATGCATTTAAACGAAAAACTTTTCCAGAAGATGCGTTTAAATCTCTTCTTCTTCATTATGGCCAGTTCTTCGACCGAGTGTTACTGCCATCTGAACTGAAAGTGATTTACGAAACTGATGACATTAGCGCAAAAAATAACGCTAAGGAACTAATGTAATTTTTAAGACACGGAGCTGGAAGATGCCTACACCGAAGTGTCGAAATTGTGTGAATTACTATTGACAATACCACAAGTTCATCAGTAGAACGCAATTTTTCAACACCTAAACGTATAAAAAATGTCGTGAGAGATTCAACGGGGCAGGAGAGACTTTCGCATACTTGCATTTGCGGACATATATTTACATACACTAGTAATTTTTAAAACAACATGGCGTATCATTTTGTATTAAGAAAGACAGGGTTTATTACCCATACCTACGCTCATGGTTGAAGTAGAAAAGTATTGAATACTGTCAAAATATGGCCTTTAAACACTTAGGCTGTTGTGCCCAGTTATATTGATCAAATAAATCTTATTGTTTAGGAGTTACTAAAAAATATTTTTTTTTACTTTAACAACTTGTATTTCGAAAATAAAGCATTTGCGGGCACATATTTACATACGTATCAAACGTTAAACTTGTAATTTTATAGAAGTGATATGTGATAGTGATAAATCTGCTTGTATGAATGTTGTTTGTACCGAATAAAACTCATTTGTGCCGAATAAAACCCTAAGGCACAAAAAAGCGAAAAAATTCCTGTTATATATATATATATATATACATTTTGTATAAATTATATATATTATTATATATATTTTGACTTTAATTCATGCTGTCTTATTAGATCATATTTACTTGAAAGATTCCAGAAAATCAGCTCAGATAATAAATATTCTGAACTGGTAAGGATACTCCCGGGTGTTCCATAAGGGTCAATTTTGGGTCCATTACTATTTCAAATTTTTTACTTCCAATATACTTAGATCACTACAATATTGTCTTAAAAAAGCTTTTGCAGATGACACCCAAATATACTTCTGTTTCAATGGCAATGATGCTGCTGAAGTGGAAAATTTTGTGAACACACACCTACTTCCTTAAATAATCTTTCTAAAAAACATAATTTAGAACTCTATCCAGCTAAATCGCATCTAATGTTATTTGAAAATAAAAATAAAACAGATTTTCTTAAAAATAATATTAACATTTATATAGATGGCGTTAAACTGACGTTTGTGGACTCTGCTAGAAATTTGGGATTAAAAATAATTAATGATAATGATTTACTTGCTTCTCTTAAAGAGATAATAGTTTTTCGTCATAATGTTCTTAATGTAAACGTGAGGTTTTTCTGCATTGACTTACAGTTCCACGACATCAGAGTGCCATGTTTCAGCGTTCGTTTAATTAGAATTTTGTAAAATGTTATAATGCTCTTTCTGCAGAGCTAAAAGTTTTAAACATAAATAATATTCATCTAAAAATGTATTAAAAAAATTATTTTTTAAACTTACAAAATAATGGTGTTCTTTTTCCAAGTAGGTAGTTACTTTATTACAGTTTGTTTAAGAGCTAGTTATGGGCAGGTCTTTATTTTATTTATTTTTATTTTTGTTATATAAAT
Organism: Kuschelorhynchus macadamiae; assembly: GCA_030620095.1. Classification (NCBI taxonomy): domain Eukaryota; kingdom Metazoa; phylum Arthropoda; class Insecta; order Coleoptera; family Curculionidae; genus Kuschelorhynchus; species Kuschelorhynchus macadamiae. The sequence goes on along the minus strand of JAUTXW010001262.1, from coordinate 2,978,461 downwards.
TGTCTCATGACTCTATATTTTTGTATTCTTTTCTCTCTGTTTGTAATGGTTTTTATTTATGTTTTTGTTATCTCTCATGATTGATTTATTAAAGTTTAAAATAAAATCTGCTTTTTTTATTAGTTTGTAACTAATTTTAGCTTTAGGTGTTTATTCACAGTGTATGTATGTGGTTCAATAGAGTAGCTATTAAAGCTAAACTGCGCAACTTATGTATACTTTCACTTTTTTAACACACATTATTGTTATTTTATGCCTATATATTTTTTTGGAAATAAAAAAATGTATTATTATTATTAAAAATCACGCATTTGTAAAATACACTAAAATATGAACATCTAATATGAGCACGGATATGTAGTAGACAATGAAAATACATTTTGGACGACATATTTCGAATTTTTGGATGATAATGAAAAACTCAAAATTGGCTTTCTTAAATACTTCCAGATGTAGGTGTTAAGTCGAATCTGCATAAATGACCAAAATTAGTCCACATTGTTGGCGCCACCATTATAAAATTTCAAAATTGTTACTTTCAAATTCATAAATTGCTCTCTTGAATACTCCATATATCTATTTCAGTCGAATTTGCACAAAGGAAATAAATCATTAGTCATGTCAGTGCCCCTATGTTTCTTTATGTTTACTAAAAATTCATAATTCGCACTCTTGTACACACAGATTCCAATTTTTCGTCGAATCAGAATCTAACTAACAGTACTTGTCCGGAATATTGCAGCCGTCGTGTCATCTTAAATTTTTAATGAGGATATGTCATTTTGAAAACACTTATGCAAACAAACACATGCAAATTTGATTTAAACATAATATGCAAGGCCGAATCAAAAACTAATTCTTGGTCGAAATACAAAGATTAAGTATTTAACTTTTTTATCTTATCTCCAACGTTCTGAGAAAAAAGATGTTACATTTGTAAATCAATTTCTATATTTGACTAAAGTTTTTTGGCATCTAGGGACGCTAAAACGTGAAGATGTGCAAAATCAGAGATGATGCTTTTTTTACAAATACAAACATTTTATTTGTCCCCCATTTTGTTCCGCTATTTTGAATAAGTAACATAGATTTACTAGTTGATCCCTATACCACAATTAGTTATGGCACACAATTTGAAATCAAATCATTAAGCAGTTTTTCAAGCTGAATTTTTAAATATTGTATTAAGCCGCCATTTTGTTCCGCCAAATTGGATTTTTACCAGGTCATGCCCATATGACTCTTAATTTTTGATCAAAATTTGAAGTCAATCGGGTAAGTCATTTTTTAGCTAAGCCGCGAACAGACAGATAGACAGACCGACGGAATTGATAACACATGTTTTTCCTCATCTAGGGACCCTGAAACGTGAAGATCTGAAAAAACTCGGAGGGCGATTTTCTCACGATTAAGATACTTCCCTTTTACGAGGGAAGTAAAAAACGAAATTAAAAATCGATCGAGAGGTTTTTGCCCAAATGAGTTTTTAAATCGGGTCGGGGAAAGGGTGGCACATTTCAAAGCTGGAGTGGTTCATTTGTAATTAATTACGACCAAGAATAAAACGAATCACCGTATTTCGTATTAAGTTTCTTGGAAAAAAAAAAATATATATATATATATATATATATATATATATATAATGGAAAAAAAGAAAAAGAGAAAAAAGACATTTCGGTACGTAATAATAATGTTTTATATTCTTTCCTAACGATTTTGATAAAATAAACTTTTGGCTAAGTAAATTGACTTGGAAAAAGTTCCACTAGTGATTAATTACATAGTTCTACATAAAAGAAAATTTCCAAGAACCAAATTAGAAGGTACGTTATGCATTTTTCGCACTAATATTCACGGTAATACATATGGTGTGATTATCGCTCATTACTAGATGGTATGTAGTATAGCATTAACACGCCATATACCTACGATTAATAAAAATAAATAACAGAATCAGAGTGGAAAATATGTTATATTAGTTACGCCTCTGCCTTCTTAATTTGTTATTGTTATTAGTTTGGCTGAAATTAATCGACTCCATTTTGATTCTATTTCATTGAAGACGCAATCCAAACTTTGTATTTAGAATATTAACAGCTAGTGATACACTTATTTATATACATTCCACTAGAACAAAATTATAAAAAATACTCAGTTTATATACAAAGAAAAATTACGTAATCTATTTGATAAAACACTAACTACTTTCTGCCAGATATACTGTCCACACCACAAGCATTAATACTTATCAAATACAGTATTGGGTTATATAGGGTTTTTCACTTAAAATTCCAAACATAATTTTCTCGGGAATTAACGAGTGTCAAATAAACTTCACCAACTTTGAAATGGGACACCCTTTTCTCGACCCGATTTTATATCTCATTTGAGCAAAAACCTTTTAATTGATTTTTAGTTTCGTTTTTTTTTATTTGAATGTCCCAAGTGTCTACTTTATATTTTTATATTCTTTGCCACCCGAGCTATACGAGGTCCAAAATAATCATTATACCGCGTAAATCATAACAGCATGTTTTTTACTTACATTTTGAAAAGCACCATGGATTTGAAACCGAGTCCTAAATTTTCATTTATTATTTTTCCTTATAGCTTTATGTTCTAGCTTGCATTTGTTTTTTGAATTTTGGTCCTAGCTCAGTTGGCAAAAAAAAGTTATAGCGAATTTACGATTAAATTATTTTTTCCATGAAACTTAATACGAAATACGGTGATTCGTTTTATTCTTGGTCGTAATTAATTACAAATGAACCACTCCAGCTTTGAAATGTGCCACCCTTTCCCCGACCCGATTTAAAAACTCATTTGGGCAAAAACCTCTCGATCGATTTTTAATTTCGTTTTTTACTTCCCTCGTAAAAGGGAAGTATCTTAATCGTGAAAAAATCGCCCTCCGAGTTTTTTCAGATCTTCACGTTTCAGGGTCCCTAGATGAGGAAAAACATGTGTTATCAATTCCGTCGGTCTGTCTATCTGTCTGTTCGCGGCTTAGCTAAAAAATGACTTACCCGATTGACTTCAAATTTTGATCAAAAATTAAGAGTCATATGGGCATGACCTGGTAAAAATCCAATTTGGCGGAACAAAATGGCGGCTTAATACAATATTTAAAAATTCAGCTTGAAAAACTGCTTAATGATTTGATTTCAAATTGTGTGCCATAACTAATTGTGGTATAGGGATCAACTAGTAAATCTATGTTACTTATTCAAAATAGCGGAACAAAATGGGGGACAAATAAAATGTTTGTATTTGTAAAAAAAGCATCATCTCTGATTTTGCACATCTTCACGGTTTAGCGTCCCTAGATGCCAAAAAACTTTAGTCAAATATAGAAATTGATTTACAAATGTAACATCTTTTTTCTCAGAACGTTGGAGATAAGATAAAAAAGTTAAATACTTAATCTTTGTATTTCGACCAAATTAGTTTTTGATTCGGCCTTATGTTTAAATCAAATTTGCATGTGTTTGTTTGCATAAGTGTTTTCAAAATGACACATCCTCATTAAAAATTTAAGATGACACGACGGCTGCAATATTCCGGACAAGTACTGTTAGTTAGATTCTGATTCGACGAAAAATTGGAATCTGTGTGTACAAGAGTGCGAATTATGAATTTTTAGTGAACATAAAGAAACATAGGGGCACTGACATGACTAATGATTTATTTCCTTTGTGCAAATTCGACTGAAATAGATATATGGAGTATTCAAGAGAGCAATTTATGAATTTGAAAGTAACAATTTTGAAATTTTATAATGGTGGCGCCAACAATGTGGACTAATTTTGGTCATTTATGCAGATTCGACTTAACGTCTACATCTGGAAGTATTTAAGAAAGCCAATTTTGAGTTTTTCATTATCATCCAAAAATTCGAAATATGTCGTCCAAAATGTATTTTCATTGTCTACTACATATCCGTGCTCATATTAGATGTTCATATTTTAGTGTATTTTACAAATGCGTGATTTTTAATAATAATAATAAATTTTTTTATTTCCAAAAAAATATATAGGCATAAAATAACAATAATGTGTGTTAAAAAAGTGAAAGTATACATAAGTTGCGCAGTTTAGCTTTAATAGCTACTCTACTGAACCACATACATACACTGTGAATAAACACCTAAAGCTAAAATTAGTTACAAACTAATAAAAAAAGCAGATTTTATTTTAAACTTTAATAAATCAATCATGAGAGATAACAAAAACATAAATAAAAACCATTACAAACAGAGAGAAAAGAATACAAAAATATAGAGTCATGAGACAATTTATATAACAAAAATAAAAATAAATAAAATAAAGACCTGCCCATAACTAGCTCTTAAACAAACTGTAATAAAGTAACTACCTAATTGGAAAAAGAACACCATTATTTTGTAAGTTTAAAAAATAATATTTTTAATACATTTTTAGATGAATATTATTTATGTTTAAAACTTTTAGCTCTGCATAAAGAGCATTATAACATTTTACAAAATTCTAATTAAACGAACGCTGAAACATGGCACTCTGATGTCGTGGAACTGTAAGTCAATGCAGAAAAACCTCATGTTTACATTAAGAACATTATGACGAAAAACTATTATCTCTTTAAGAGAAGCAAGTAAATCATTATCATCAATTATCATTAATTATTTTTAATCCCAAATTTCTAGCAGAGTCCACAAACGTCAGTTTAACGCCATCCATATAAATGTTAATATTATTTTTAAGAAAATCTGTTTTATTTTTATTTTCAAATAACATTAGATGCGATTTAGCTGGATAGAGTTCTAAATTATGTTTTTTAGAAAGATTATTTAAGGAAGTAGGTGTGTGTTCACAAAATTTTCCACTTCAGCAGCATCAATGCCATTGAAACAGAAGTATATTTGGGTGTCATCTGCAAAAGCTTTTTTAAGACAATATTGTAGTGATCTAAGTATATTGGAAGTAAAAAATTAGAAATAGTAATGGACCCAAAATTGACCCTTATGGAACACCCGAGAGTATCCTTACCAGTTCAGAATATTTATTATCTGAGCTGATTTTCTGGAATCTTTCAAGTAAATATGATCTAATAAGAATAAGATAAAATTTTCAGTCAGGCGCCTTGGAAAAATATAAAAGTACGAACACAGTGTGCATTTCTTTGTCAATAGCGCGAAAAATGTCGTCGGTAACGTTGGCTAACGTTCTGAATCCACACTAGCTGTTGGAAATACAGTAGGTGTAAATCTGATTATAAAGAAATTTTTCAAGTATTTTTGAGAAAGTTGGAAGTATACTAATCAGACGGAGTTCGTTAAAATCAGTCGTGTCGGGGACCTTGGGTGAATGAATATTTTCCAATAATTATTAAAATAATTCACTTCCAAACAGCAATTTATTATATGAGTGACATATTTATTAATAAACGGACTGCAATACTTCATCATCAGAGGAGAAATTTTGTCAATGCCGCTTGCATTCGTTTTAATGTTATTTAAAATTTCGTTAATATCAGATATATCTGCTAGTCTAAAAGTAAAGTTAAGATTGTTGTTATATTTATTATTTTCATAAAAAATAGTCTGTTCATCGCAGCAAGATACATTTTGAAGAAATGGTGCAAAGAAATTGTTGATATGGTCAGGGTCAGAGAAATGGGAAGGGATTGACTTACTTTGATTTGAGCCTATATTAAAATTACGAATTGCATTCCAGAGATGACGGTAGTTGTGTCCTTGGCACAGCGTATTAAGATGATCTTTTTTCTCCCTTCTTACAGCTGACAGAGTAATATTTCTTAGTCTTTTGTAGCCTGCCCAATCATCCGCTAATTTGGATTTTTTTAAGTGCCTTCTTTCTTAGTGACATAAGTATTCTGATATTTTCGTTTAACCAAGGTGTATTAGGTTTCGTTAGTTTCGACTCACGAATGGGTGCATGAATGTCAAACAAATCTACTAAAATGTTATTTAAAATATGAATTTTTGTGTCAATAATATTTTCATAAAATGTAGTATCCCACGGTCTTTGAATTATATCATTTTCAAAATGAACAAAATTGAAGTTTCTAAAACACCTATATTTTTTTAATTTCAGGGATTGTAGGGGGTTTGATCAGATTTATTTCGCAAAAGACGAGTTTATGATCAGAAATCAGATCAGCCGAGATTAGTCCTTGCTTAAACACCAGTGAAGGGTTGGTTGTAAAAATTGCATCCAGCAATGAGCTTTTAGATCGGGAAACACGCGTTGGTTCCTGTATAATTTGTGTAAAATTATAATTTTCGAAAAGGGGGACAAGTGGATTATTTAAGTTTAAGAAATCAATATTAAAGTTTCCCAAACAGAATCTTTCCTCAACAATGGGGCAAATATAGGAGAATACATTAGCAAAGTCGGCTGTTATGGTGTTAGAGTTTAGTAAAGGTGGTTTATAAAAAACACAAAATCCATAAACTTTATTTTTGATTTTATTTCTCAAAATTAGATAATTCTAGTTGCGGATTTGTAGCAAAATCAGAGGATACTTAACACAATATTATTCATTGCGTACCATTTATAGACAAATCAATATTAACAGAAAATAAAAAAATAATAATATATATGCAACAAAATCAAAAATATGTATACTTTACACCCACGTTATTACAACACAAAAATAAAACGGCTGATGTATGTAAGCAAAAGAAAGTAACACAGAGTAAGCAACATTTGAGGATGCTATGAGCAATAGAAAACGGTTAATATGTTAATCCAGACTATATAAATATATCAAACCACAAATTAACAATTAAAAAAACAACATAAGGAGAAAAAAAAGAAAAATTTAAAAAAGAACAAAAATAAACAAAAAATAATCAACTCATAGGAAAAATATTGAATCAAGATAAAATCTTGATAAAAAAAAGTTCAGAAAAAAAATATAAAACTAAGTCTAAAAATAAAGAAACGATATTCTTCGATTTATATAAGTGGAATTTGTTCTTCCTGTATGTCTAGGTGTCCGTGTGAGTGGTTCTTGATTTTTATTTTCCTGCTTTTTGCTCCTTTCATCCCTCTAGAGGCCTTGAAGCCTTCCCCTTTAGATTTTGTTGGCTCTTCTGTATTCTTTTGTGGTGTGATTTGTGCAGTATGGTCACCTCTAGATATTTCAGATACAGGAGCACTATTGCTTGGAAACAGTTGCTTTTTGTTATTAAAAACATCAGTAAATGTTTCAGCGATAACTTCTCTTAGATCTGTGGCGCTAAATGTATTTTCATTAACAACTAGTAGTATTTGTATAATATTTTTTGTTCTTGTTGTTGCTCAACTGTTTCGTTTGTGACGTGTGAAAATCTGACAAATCCTACAATTACAGGTCTGGATCGACTTTCCGTCTTACTTCCAATTCGAAATATATTATCTAGATCTTGTGGCTTAATGTTCACAAGCAGAACCTTCGAGAATGTGTCTATAATACGCTTCTCCAATGAGTCCTCCCCTTTCTCCTCAAGACCACATATTACTATTTGATTCTTCTTTACAGTCTCCTCGAAAAATTTCACTTTCTCCCTTAAACCAGAATTTTCCGTCTGCAATTCATCAACTTTGTCCTCCAACTCCTGAAGTCTTACTTTGAATTCACCTAAATCCCTCTTAATCTCACGAATATCTGCCCCAATGCCGTTCTTCTGCTGCTTAACTTCTTGTAGTAAGTCAAAAATTTGTTGGTTGCTAATAGGCATTATAATATATATATATATATATATATATATATATATATATATATATATATATATATATATATGTATATATATACAAATACTTTTTTATTTTGTTGGGTTAGGGTCCTTCTAAACGAAAATAAAACATTTCTTTTTAAAATCCCATGTTACAAAATATTGACGTTTCGATCAACCACGTGATCTTCATCAGAACACATAAAATGGAGTTTTTCTATAAAGAAATTTTAAGAATTAAAAGTTGGTACACTTAGAAAACAATAATAAGTCTTACCTCTTAAAACTAAAATCCGAAGATTATATAACACAACAGCACATTTTTAAAAGTATACATGTAGTTTAAACATAAATAAGACTTTCACAAACAACACGAGAACGAATACTAAAATACATATTTTTCTATGGTGTCACGAGATATGAAACTTTTATTTATTAAGGAGTCAAACGCACTTTTTTCATTGTTGGTTTTGTTTTAAATTTGCTTATTACCTAATAACGTTATGGTATATTTCACTGAGTTGTTTTGTATCGGTTTTTGCGTTTCTGGAGTTTTTATTTTTTTGCATTTATATCATTTCATTTCCCTTCAGGGAATTTCATATATCATATGTGTTTTTTTTTTCTTTTGGAGTTTTTGATTTGAGTTTGCTAAAGTTGCTTTTAAAAGGTTTGATTGACTGTAATGTTGTGTTTTTTGAATACATTTTGCAAACTTTTCAATATTTTAGGGATATATGGTAAGGACATGTAGTTGGTGTTTTTTATTAGGGTTTATATTTGCTTTAGATAGGTGATTTTTATTGTAAAATTTATAAACCTTTTTTTGAAGAGGTTGTTAATTTTTTCAGGGTAGTTGTTCATCTGTAAAGCTTGTTTTGCTTTTTTGATTGATTTTTCTCTTTATTCAGGATCCGATCGTTTTATAGCCCTGTCTGCAAGACCTATAATAACTGATTTTTTTGGGATAGAGGGTGTTAGGAGTCGAAATGTAGATATCAAGTATCTTTAATATACCACTCGGTTTATTAAAGCTATTTAAAATGTCATAGCACTTGTTTTTGGGACTGTAGCTAAACAATCGTCAACGTATCTATAGAAAAAATAGACGTCAGAAGCAGTTTGTTTCAATATTGTTTCTTCCAAGTCCTCCATAACTAACTGGGCAATCACACTGGAAATTGATGCCCCCATAGCACAACCATCAACCTGTTTGTAGAATGTCATTGTATACAAAATATGTGAAGTTAAGTGTGAACTCAACAGCACTTAGAAATTCCTCGAGTGGGATCTGTATATTGATTTATCTGATTCCATTTTTTAGTAATAATTTCTTTTGCTAAGTTTTAGCAAATTTTATATAAAGATATAACAAGCAATTAGTATATAAAGATATAACATTCAAAGATATTAATATATAGTTATTAGGTATCTTTTTTTTTATTTTATTTTTTAAATCTAGTGGGTCCTTGATATAATATTTGTTTTTGTTTATGATATTTTGTAAAATGGTTTTTAGAAATTTTGACAGATTCTCAAAAGGCGACTGGACGCAAGAAACAATTGGTCTTAATGGAATATTCTTTTTGTGAATTTTGGTAGGCCGTAGATTTTTGGAGGTAAAGCATTTTGGATTTTTAAGCTCTTGGTCGAATTTGGCGATATATACGTTTTATTTTCCCACCGGGCTATTAGGTCGTTGTTTCCCTTTTGATAAATGTTGATCGGATCGTTTTTTAATTCCTTGTAAGTTTTAGTGTCATGTAATATTTTCTCGTCATATTCGGTAGACTACATAAAAAATGTTTTGTTTGATTTTTCGGGTCTCAAAATTGCTAAGTTTTGGTTTTTCTTAATAAAAAGTTTGGTTTGTTTTACTTTGCTCAACAATTGTTTTTGTTTCCTTGTCTTTGATGTTTGGTTTAATTTTTTTTTTAAGTTCATTATCATGTCGCAGCATGTTCATCTTATTTGATCTTTTGTTTCATATGTCAAGTCTGTAATTGATGTTTCAATATTGCTAATTAGATCGGCAATTGGTATGTCGTCGGAAATTTCAATAAGAATTGCAAAGTTTTGACCTAAACCAAGAATTTCGGCCACGTTTTCTGGAATATCAACACTGGTCATATTGTGTATCCATTCATTCGATTTTTTATTATAAGTATTATTATTCCCCCTTGTTATTAGTTTTTCAACCTTGTTAACGATATTTTGTTTAATTTTTTGAAAAATGTTGTCTGTTTTTAGATCGTCTTGTGCCATAAATATATAGATTACTTGTCTCGGTACCAGAAGTTCTAAGGCACTTACATGTTAACCTTTTCGTTTTGTAGGTTAAAATATTAAGAGCCTTAGAACTTCTCGTTCCGAGACAAGTACTCGATATATTTGTGAAACAAGACAATCCAAAAAACCGAGACAATTTTTCAAAAAATTAAGCAAAATAACATTAACAAGGTTTACAAATTAATAACAAGGGGGGATAATAATACTTGTAATAAAAAATCGAATGAATGAATACACAATATGACTAGTGTTGATATTCCATAAATGTGGCCGAAGTTCTTAGTTTAGGTCCAAACTTTGCAATTTCTATTGAAAATTAGCAATATTGAAATATCAATTCCAGACTTGACATCTAAAACAAAAGATCAATTAAGATCAACATGCTGCAACATTGTAACGAACTAAAAAAAACACTAAACATCAAAGATAACGAAACAAAAACAACTGTTGAGCAAAGTAAAACAAACCAAACCTTTTATTAAGAAAAACCAAAATTTAAGAATTTTGAGACCTGACAAATCAAACGAAACAGTTATTATGTATTCCACCGAATATGACGAGAAAATGACTGCCCTGTTACATGACACCAAAACTTGGAATTGTAAAATAATCCGACCAACATTTATCAAAAGAAAAACAAGGACCTAGTAGCCCTGTGGGCAAATAAAACGTATATATCGCCAAGTACGTCCAAGAGCTTGAAAATCCAAAATGCTTTACCTTCAAAAATCTACGGCCTACCAAAAATTCACAAAGAGAATATTCCATTAAGACCAATTGTTTCTTGTATACAGTCGCCTTTTGAGATTCTGTCGAAATTCCTATAAAACATTTTCCAAAATAATATCATAAACAATGACAAATATTGTATCAAAAACCGATTAGATTTAAAAATAAAATTAAGAATATAAAGATACCTTATAACTATATATTATTATTTTTGGATGTTATATCTTTATATATTAATGTCCCAACAAACTTAGCAAAAGAAGTTATTACTAAAAAATGGAATCAGATAAATCAATATACAGATATCCCACTCGACGAATTTCTTAGTGCTGTTGAGCTCACATTTAACTTCACATATTTTGTATACAATGACAGATTCTACAAACAGGTTGATGGTTGTGCTATGGGGGCATCAATTCCCAGTGTGATTGCCCAGTTAGTTATGGAGGACTTGGAAGAAACAATATTGAAACAAATTTGCTTCTGACATCCATTTTTTCTATAGATATGTTGACGATTGTTTAGCCACAATCCCAAAAAACAAATGTCATGACATTTTAAATAGCTTTAATAGTTATAACACAAAACTTCAATTTTCTTAGACCTCACTTTACACTACATAAAAAAATACCATAAAAACTGAGTGGTATACTAAAGACACTTGGTCATCTAGATACTTACATTTCGATTCCCAACACCCTCTATCCCAAAAAAAATCAGTTGTCATAGGTCTTGCAGACAGGGCTATAAAACTGTCGGATCCTGAATACAGAGAAAAATTAATTAAAAAAGCAAAACAAGCTTTACAGATGAACAACTACCCTGAAAAGATCATTAACAACCTCTTCAAAAAAAGGATTTATAAATTTTACAATGAAAACTACTTATCTAAAACCTCAAGGGAGAACTGCACGCAAAAAGTGAAAAACCAGCGACAAGGTCTAGTGAAGTTCAAAGTAAGATGGTAGTAAAGTGGTATATAGTAAAGGTACCTACGTATTAGAGAAAACCTCCTACACGTCCGAACTCAAAAAAATGTGTTATGTATAGGCAATTTAAATTAAATTTCGTTTAAAAATGGGTGCAAAAGGGTTCACGCGCTGCAGAAATACAAAGACATAAGTACGAATTACCGTTTCAAATTTTGCAGTTAGGTAGACAAAAGATCAATGCAAAGCGGTAAAGAGCCATTTTGTGGAAAAAAAATTATATGCGACGGCATTTGCGTCAAAAAGTGGTCAAAAAATGGTCGAAAATGGACAAATCTACTTCTATTTTATAATTCTAGATTTGATTTTTTCATAAAAATTCGCCTTTAGCGCCCAACTATATATATTTCCCTATTAAAATCAAATTGAAGCTAATACATATCTCTTATAGTTTTAACATAATATTGCAGCGGCCGCGGCGGAAGGCTTGCAAATGATCCATAATACTGCGTGCAGTTCCCCCTTAATAAAAAAAATCACCGACTTCATGTCCCTACCACATATCTCTAAAATATCAGTCACAGGGGCCATAACCTTTTTAGAAAGAAAAAAGAACGCATATAGTATATGAAATTTCCTGTAGGGATTGTAATGGTGTATACATTGGACAGACCAGGCAGTACTTAAAAAACAGAATACAAGGACACAAATATGACAAAAAGAATACGACTGCGTTAATAAGACATATTAGTGAAAACCAACATTCATTTGATTTCGGTAAAGCTAAAATTTTAAGAGCCGAAAACCATCAAAAAAGAAGAGAATTCTATGAAATGATAGCATACAAGAAAATATAAACTCCATCAACGCAAAAACCGATACAAAACAACTCAATAAAATATACCATAACGTTATTAAGTAATCAGACTTTCTTGGTTATCCATATACACCTGGCTCTATATAAGTACCTAATTTATTTTTGGATAACACCAATGGTTACTGAAGTATCAGTTACACTTTCCTGTACCATTTGCTATAATTGAACATGTGTGCCTGATTCCTGAAGACGGGACATAATTTCTTGATATGTTCTATCCAGTGAACTGTGCTCACTTAATTAATAAAAACCGTGAAAGCGTTTATTTTACCAATATGTTTTCGAAAATATATTCACACTTTGGTTATGCAGTCTTTCGTGTTTAGATCTGAAGTTACGATTTCTCCGGATTTCATGTTTTATAAAGTTCAGTTAATTGTTAAAGGAAAATGCACTTTCTCGCCTAAGTGTAAAAGATCCGGTCATTTCATGCTTAGTCAAATCAAATGCATTCACCTCGTAATTACTCAAAATCACTTAAATTGTTTGATTTATGCTAGTTTTAATGCAATTAAAGCGGAAAGAATTGTATACCTTTATGAGCGAAAAGACATAATATATATTTCAAATAATGTTTTAAAACCGTAAATTTAATTGTTTTCTTATTATTAGCCCCAGTATTAGTATAGGGTTATGTTTACTTCTAGAGAAGCAAGATGCACTATTTTTACGGTTTGTTATTAGGAACACGTATCGTTTTACAAGAAGTACAGGACTTTCATTTTTAATTTTACACCTACCTACAGTTTTAACTATAAAATGTAGTAGAAATTTTTCGTTATTATTTAAGAACATCAAAAAAATCAGGATAATTTTTCTAACTCTAACACGCAGACAGATGTATCAAAATGAATATTGATAATCAGCAAAAAAGTAATATACAGAGTACTCCATTTACGGAATCATAGGTTGTGTCTATATGTATTTTTAAAAGATAATTCCAGAAAAAAAAACCTAAAACTTTTATATTTAAATTATTTGTGTATCTCCTCTGCTGAAACTTAAGGTAGGTGGCAAAATATAAATGAAAACCTTCTTCCTTCATGTCTAAAACAAAGGAGAAATATATTTCTCTAACACTACGTTAGAAACAACATATCCACAGCTAAAAATGGTATGGCAGAAGCACTCATCCAGAATGTAATTCAAAATAGTACCACAAATTCCTTTAACTAAAATATCTATCTAACCCAACTACCCTCAGTACTAAAGATGACATTAACAGAGATTTAGGGAGTTGGAATATGTTCTTAAATTTTAAATATCACCCATAAGTTTGCTGGTTTTCAAGGTATCGTTACGAAAGTTGGAATTTTGGGGTTTTTTGGGACGAGAAATTCAAATATAGCCCCAATTTTAATGCGGCATCTAGAGGGTGCTACGTGCGGTGACTTTTATTGGGTTAAAATTGTCGTAATTTCTACCTAAGTTTATAAAATATAAAATTGAAAAAAAGACATTCTCTGCGTATTTGTAAAAATCGTTAAAGTTACCCGTTTTTATGATATTTGCTGTCTAGATTTTTGATGCATGTTATTTTGTGTTCCTTATTTATTTTTAATAAAATTATTTTGTTGCATAATTTTTAAAGTATTCTTAGAGAACGTGTAGTCTATAACACATTTTCTTTCGTGTGGAATATGGATTATTCCATAACTTGTTATAGAATATACTATTATTTATTATATTTCATAAGTAAATATGTCATATTTTATATATAGAGTATTTTTGTAAATACTTTAAACGAATTTCTTAAAATGGGTCCTGGCTATTCTTTATATCAAAAGGTGTTCTCAAGAAAAGAATCACGGTAGCTAAATTTCTAAAACAATAGTTTTATAATTTCCCTTTTGCTTGTTAATTTACGTGAAGGAGTATGTGGAGTTTCCTCATTATTTATTTAGACTTATTTGGTAGAATAATATTGGGTTATATTAAGTAAGCCCCCCTGAACTCTTAACTTAATAATCATGAATTTTAAGCCCTCTGATTAAAATAAGTAAAATGATAAGTTTTATATGCTTTGTGAATATAAAAACGTTTTTAAAAAAATCCCTTCGGTGATGAATTTCCTACGATGGTATGACTTATAAACGGAGGTAAATTCAAAAAAGGAGTTTGGTTTATTTTATTCTGACTTAGTTTTACCAGTTTTCATTGAAGGAAATAGTACAGACAGACACGGTTTATTTTTCTAGTACATTTAATCATCATATTTCAGTATAAGATGACTTTCCTGAAGAGCTTGTGCGGAAAGCACCTGCTACGTGTGGCTGTGGTATGGTATGCCCTACATAGCAGGCATTGCATTGAAAAGGCCTACTATATAGATACAAATATAACAGTTGCTCTTTCTAATGGCACCTTGTATATTTTGTACTATACTTTTAAATTGAACATCTTATAATAACTTTTATTTAAAATTAGAAAATCGGGGTCACTTTTCGTAAAATCGAAGTAAGTTTTAAATTGTTTTTTAATCAAAAATTTGCCTCTTATGGAGTTGAAGAAATCTGTCAAATTTCGAATTAATATGTTTAAAACAAGTACAGCCAGATATATATATATATATATATATATATATATATATATATATATATATATATATATATATATATATATATATATATATATATATATACTGTTACCGGATGGTAACTATACTGCAGCTAACTATACAGGTTGTCAAAAATTATAAAAATCTAAAGTGACCTCAAAAATAAAGTACCCTTATTTCTGTCGCTATTAAAATATTTTATAAAGGAATAGGGGTTTTAAATAATTTGAACATATTTCAATAAGGGTAATTTACTCTTGGGGTCATTTTAAATTTTTATAATTTTTGGACAACCTGTATTTCAACACTAGTTTTCTAGGCAAAAACTTTTTATGAGGAATGAATTTTTCTCCTGAAATGCAAAATAGGGATACACTGTCTATATGCAAGATGATGATAGAACAAAATTTTTTTTATTCGTAGGTTTACGAAAATCATTCACATTTGAAACTCTCAAAATTAACTTTATGTTTGAAATTTAATGTATAGGGTATTTAAAATCCCAAAAAGTTTCAAAAATTCTATTCCAAAGTACATTTACTTCTAAAATATGCAGAAACGTAATTAAGAAACGTTGTTTAGAATTAATTCGTACTTTTTAAATATAAAATCATAGCTCATAATTAAATTTGAGTTTTTCTAAAACTCTTTGATCAAATTTGGTAAGAGATACTTTTTTCGAAGTTCAAAGAAATCAAATAAATGTCTCTAAAAAAACCTTCAATTTCTTAAATTTATCGTACTGGTCGTTCTTAAATTCAGGAAGTTTTAGAAAAAGTCAAATTTTGAATAGTAAGCTATCTATGATTTTATTTTTAGATATAAAAATATATCTTAAACAACTTTTTCTATTTCTGTTTATCTTTAAAAAAAATGTAATTTACGCTGAATTTTTTAACTTTGTTATTTTATTCCAGTGCATTAAATGTGAAAAATAAAGTTATTTTTTACATAAAAAATCTTCTTGAAAAAGTACACATCATTTAGGATTTTTTATTGGTTAACTTTATTAACATGTAGCATTTATAATACCTTTTGCTTTATTAAGTTTGAAAAAGAAAGTTCGCGGAATATTTTATAAGTATAAAAAAATTGTTTGGTATTTTAGTTTTAAATATATGATCAGGAATTTAAATATTTTAAAAAATTTGATTTCAGTAACCTCGACATAATATCATTTTTTAAATCTGTATATAGCATAAGAATATTTGTTTATATCTTAATACAATAAAATTATTTTTATATTGTGCCAAGCCTTTTTTTGACTTTTATGAAGAAGTGTCAATTTGGCAAGTAACACAAGTCATTTGGGTATTTCCAGCTCAAGCTCTTTTTCATACTTAATAAACCAAAAGTTATTAACTATGCCAATTTTTGACAAATTTGCCTAACAAGAATATATAATATATATATATATATATATATATATATATATATATATATATATATATATATATATATATATATATATATATATATATATATATATATATATATATATATATATATATATATATATATATATATATATATATATATATATATATATATATATATATATATATATATATATATATATATATATATATATATATATATATGAAGTAGAAAGTATACAACGCTGCAAAAACTAGTATATAGTAGAAAATGGTTTCTTTGAGATGACAGCTAAAGCAATGGAATTTGGTTAACCATGGACACGTGTTTCTGACTAAAGGTCTTCATCAGTACAGTTAATTAGTTGAAAGACGAGTACAACTAGCGCCAAAATGAATACACAAAACAATATCAGAGTCACCAACAGCAACAAAATCGACATTTGTGATTACCAAGAGAACATCCGAAATCTTCCACCAAATGGTGTCTTTGTGAAAGCAATGGAATTTGGCTAACCATAGACACGTGTTTCTGATTTAAGGTCTTCATCATTACAGTCAACTAGTTGAAAGACGTGTACAACTAGCGCCGAAATGAATACACAAAACAATACCAGAGTCACCAACAGGAGCAAAACCGATATTTGCGATTACAAAGATAACATCCGAAATCTTCGCCCGACTTGATCCTCAATTTACCACGGAGCAGCATATAGTCACCTGTGGCTATATATATATATATATATGTATGTATATATTATATATATATATATATATATAGAGAGAGAGAGAGAGAGAGAGAGAGAGAGAGAGAGAGAACTGATATAATGAAAATATTAAATGTACATTTAAACTTCTTCCAGATATTTATGAGATCTTCATCGTTTCGGGGTTACTACACATAAGACTACATGCTTTTTATTTCTGTCGGGCTGCTTGTCTGTTCGCCAGATAACAATCAATGTAATTATTGGATTGACGTAAAATTGTAAACATAAAGCCTTATGATGTAGTAGGTTTAAACTGGTACGAATCTCGAATGCAGGATCACAATGGCGACCTAATTAAACGGTTAAAAACCCAATACAGATCTTTACCTATAACAAAATCTTCTTATATATAAATATATATATATATATATATATATATATATATATATATATATATATATATATATATATATATATATATATATATATATATATATATATATATATATATATATATATATATATATATATATATATATATATATATATATATATATATATATATATATATATATACATATATATTGCCAGAAGACGTTGTAGGTGTTTGCATAATTAAAATGACCGCTTGTTACTAGGAACTAAGTAATAGTTTTTAATATTATTAAAATATTTAATTAATATTTAATATAGAAAAACAAATAGGTGTGGTCAAAATACAATGTGTACAATCTATTTACGTGCAGCTTAGTTTAAGTGATTATTGTCAACTGCTTCAACAATTCAAATAAAAAATCAAGAGGATAAATGAATTTGTGAGAAGTTAGCTGAAAGAATAAATTCAAAAAATATAAAATGAAAAAGTCTGGTCTGTACCCACTTATAGGCCTACGATGGTCATCCAGTGGGTCATCGCAAACTATCAGAGCTCATCTAGGCGGCAAACCGACGTTCAAACGTTGCATAGAACACTCGATTTCGGAACGTATTACCGCGAACATCTTCATTTACGGTTACGGAGGTCACCCCGTTAGTTATTTTTTCTTCGTTCCGTTCGTCGCTTTCTGTAGGCCAAGGATAACATGGTTTTTCAAATCTTCTAAATAAAAAATGAATAAAACTAACTGGAAAATCTACGGGAAACATAACGGGAAAAATTTGTGCGACAATTTCAAGGCGAACTCCTTGGACAGTTTGGCGAACTCGTCTCAACACTCGGAGAGTCCGAGTGAGGAAAGTCAAGACTCTGACTCCGGTGGTGATGCAAAAATAAGTAACACTTTTCAAGTGAAATGTGAGGTTTACTCGCAGGATGCCTGCGGGAGTACTAGGTGAGGTTTTGTTATGAGGAATCCTGGAAGTAACATGCTTGGAAATTTAGTATCAGGGTGCCAAAAATTAAATGGTTTACTTAAACGGTTATTGGGACAATCAACACATCACAGTAAGAAAATTATACACAAAAATGCGTGAACAAACTATTACGTGAACTTTGGCTAGCATGGTCATGTATTTCGTGGAAAGGACAATCCTTTATTTAAAAAAAAATATAGTCAAAAAATAACATATGCCATACATTTTTAAATTCTCTAGACGTAAATAAGGACATTATTGAATTATGCTAAAAATCAGGTGATTGACTAAAATAAATAACGAACTCCGGAAAATATTCCTTGAATAATTGATTTATTTTCGTCTTATTTCCATATTGTATGGTCAAAACTGACCAAACAAAAAACGATTTTCAGATACTATCAACTTGTAAGCAAAGATACAAAAATAATAGAGTATGTATTTTTTAAATTTTTTATTTTCCAAGAATATGTTCACAAAAATGTTTTTTAACACCCAAAAGGTTTATGAGACATTTTAGAAAAATAATTGTAATATTGTTACTTTTTTTACATTATTCCTTTCCTCTAGCGTATTGTTTTTGTTCGGACTTAAAGTTGTTATTCGATTATAATATGCGTTAAACTTTAATAACTTATAATAACTATTATTATAACATTCCACTATAAGTATAAAATCAAATTACTGCTATTTTTGTTTTTATGGAAAAGTATTATCTTGAAAGTAATCATAGGAACCATTTATTTTCTCACCCTCCCAGGTTTCACATATTTTCACGTTTTAGGGTCTAAAAAATATGTTTTCTCAATTCCGTCGGTCTTTTTGTCGATCTGCTTGTATGCGGCTTAGCCCGAAAACTACTTATCCGAGGGTTTTTTTTTGGTCAACAATAGGGGTCGGTCAAGGGGATGAAATATTTACATTTTGGTAAAAATCCAATATGGCAGAGCAAAATAGCGGCTTAGTGAAATGTTAAAAAAAAAATTACTAAAAACTAGGTATCCAATTTACCTGAAATTTTTGAAGTAGAAGCCTACTGGCAAAATTTTGGTACGAATCCAAGATAGCGAAACAAAACTTTGTGGAAGAATTAAGTGTGATATAGAGTTGAACTGATAAAATTATGGTACGAATTCAGGATGGCGGAACAAAATGGCGACCAAATAAATTATTATGTAGTAATGAAAAAAATCCCCCTCCAAGGTTATACATAGCTTCAATTTTAGCATTTCTAGATGCCCAAAAATATGTTTTCTCAATTCTGTTGGTCTGTCAATATGGGGCATGCTTACCCGGTTCAGTTCAAATTTTGGTCAAAATTAGAGATCTTATGTAGATGACCTGGTAACATTTTGGTATATATCCAATATGACGGACCAAAATGGTGGCCTAATGAAATGTTGGAAAAATTCACGAAAAAACTGATTACTCGTACAACAATTGCACAATGTAAAATTGTGGTACGAATTGAATATGGCGGAGCAAAATGACGTCCAAATAAAATGTGTAAAAAATTTCTTATACAATTGACTTCAAAATTTTCACAAAAATTAATGTGATATAGAATAAACTAGTACGAATTCAACAAGACGAAACAAAATGGCAAACAAATAAAATGCGGCTTAGGTAAAAACAAAATGGCGATCAGTAAAAATTTTTGAAGACAGTATATGTACAAAATAACTATGTGTGGAACTTAGTTGAGTCACGCAGCGTAAGAAAAGGAAAGATTCATAATGAAGGAAGGTCCGGATAAAGCAAATTTACCAATTTTTTTAGCAATTGTCAAACTAAATTGCTAAAATTTATTATAAATATAGAACTGACAGTTGCAGAGTTTAATCTTAATGAACTAACTGTTATTTAACGACTTAAGCACACTACACAAGATCTTTAATACAACTTAGATGTATGTGTATGAGAATATATATTAGTTTAGCAATGCTTTATTATTGATTAGCATATGTTTATCAAGGCTACTGTGACATGTGGTATTTAAGTTTATCGTATTTTAATTGCGAAAGCAATAGTGCAATCACAAGTTTTCGATTATAATTATTTGTTTCTATATCTAATACATTTTTTAATTAAATTGATTGAAGTATATGGTTTTCTTCGTCCATATTCAATACATACATAGAACTAAGAGTAGGCGGCAACTTGCTCCATCATATTGGATTCGTATTAATATTTTGCCAGTTTCTACCTGTGCCACACTTGATTTTTGGGATAATAAGTTGAACAAGTAGTTTCTAAACTGATTTTTTTAAGTCCGCCGTTTTCGTCCGTCATCATGAATTCGTATCAGTTTTTCCCTATATCACTTATAATTTTTCTGCAAAAATTTCATCTTGAATTCGTATCACAATTTTACTATTATCTCGCCAAGTCACACTTAATGCTTGCACAAAATTTGAAATTAATTTAGTAATAAGGCTGAATTTTAAAATATTTTATTAAGCCGCCATTTTGTTTCTCCATTTTGCATTCCCACCAAAATTTTACTAATTGATTTCTACATAATACATGATTTTTGTGTAAAATTTTAGGTAAATTGGATAAATAGTTATTTAGTAGTAACTTTTTGGTCAATTCACTGTACCGCTATTTCATTTCGCCATATTGGATTTTTACGAAAATCTTGTCAGGTCCATGTGACCCTTAATTTTTAATCAAAATTTGTAAATTCGAAGTCAATCAGTTAAGTAGTCTTTTAGCTATGCTGGGAACTGACATGCGGAAAGACAGACCGACAGAGAGGCAGACGGACCGATGGAATCGAGAAAACATGTTTTTTGCCATTTAAGGGCCTTGAAACGTAAAGATCTGAAAAATCTCGGTATGTAGTTTTCTCACGATTACACTTACTAACCTTTTACGAGGGAAGTAAAAATACTGATTTGATTATTGTGGAATTCATTCAATTTCGTATATCATTTCTTATTAACCGACATACTTATTGTATAGACAGTTTTAAAGCTTACACGTATGGGCAACCCTATCAACTTTTACTTACTATTCTCATTCAGTTTAATAGTTTTAGGTGTGAATATGTCTATTATTCCGCCATCTTAAACAGAAACTCTTTCAACTCATTTGGTAGTTGTTTAAACATAGCATGTCTTTAAAGGTTTAGTAGTTACAAATAAATAAACATACAGCAATTTAAAACCGGTACAAAAAATAAGTATGTTACCTAATGTTTCATAGCTATGAACAAATACAAATCGGCATTTTAGCATATTAAGTCGAAGGAAAATGACAATGGTCGAAGTTGAGAAATAAATTAATGGGACTGCTATCATAGCTTCTAAAGATCTATTTGACGATTCCTATTATTCCCTATCATAGCTTCTAAAGATCTATTTGACAATTCCTATTACGTGGTAGCTGAAATAGGTACCAATAGAACCTAACGAAGGACACATACCCAACCCAAGAGTAAGAAATAAAGGTATCCAACTGTATTATCTTTTAAAAATATATGAAAATCTAAAGAAAAAGTCCAAAATATCTCGTTTAATTATATTGAAATTTTAAACAAACACTGTAAAATATTCTTAAGGATGTTGTTTAGCGATTGTAGAGTTAATTGACCCGTTTATCAAACTAAATCTAAATACTTTACATATTATCGCATTAAAAATGTCAGGAAATCGATTACCACATACGAAACATTTTCCTATGGGAGCCGAGCGGTTGTTGCTTGAACTCTAAATTACCTAACAATATTCTTATTATTATAATTTTAATTGTAATCTCCACAGAATTAACTTTCACCGATATAAAATTCTGCGCAACTAATGGAGTAGAAAATATTGGAGACTTTGCGGCGCACGCTTTGGGTGTCGTTACAATGTAATTTTTGGGGGTAGTAGAATCAGAATAAAGAATATTTCACAAGATCTGCTGCACCGAGAAAACCTATATTTACTTGTGTTGCGTTTGATTGTACTTGCCCACTTTATTATAATCCTAAAATATCCAGGAACCATTTCACAGCATTGTTTATAAATAGTAAGGGAACGATCAAATATTCTACTAAGCTGCACAATTCAGTTACACCGTATTTTCTGATAATGTCTGGGGCGAAGATAATATTGGCCATTTGTCAAGTTTACCGTTTTTGCACAAAACATTTTTTTTGTTTCATAACCCTGATTTATATCTGTCGATTCTTTCTATCAATATTAATAGAAAGCCACAACATCAACTACTTTACTTCTTTTTCAATATATGACAACACAGAATTTGTATACAAAGAAATTTTACTGTTCTGGTATTGCTTACATTACATTACGGCTTGAAATATCATTATAAGATCGATATGATCAATTGCCAACGCATGCCAAATTTGGAACATTAGGTGTGGCAGGTTCTGAGATATTTGACCGTCCGGATTTTTTGAAATACTTTGTATACAAGTTTTAGCACACGATGTCTGGTTTTCCAGTTGTTCTAAGACAAATAGGTAGATAGATAATCATTTATTTGGTGCGAATATCAAAACACCATTACAAAAAAATACGGAACTGGAATATTGTTAAATAGATAAGTGATTCAAAATAAAAATGCTTAGAGTCTAGTAATCAGGGAGTTAGGAAGTGCAAAATACCTACAATTTTTTATGATCCAGATGGCCTACGTGAGCATTCTATACATTCTTAAATAACCCCTCTAGAAAATAAAAAGTACGCAATCATTTTATTCCTGTGACTTCCTACAAAACTGTCTCTGATGAATGTGGGCTATTAAATAAAAAACATATATCTAGGAGAGTTAAATATATTTTGTGATAAATACTTAAGCATGTAAAATAATTTCAAAATCTTTTTGAATAATTTGAAATTAAATACTTCAAACCTTAACTAATTAGAGAGGGCTTTCACTATTTGCAGTATCAGTGGTAGTTTAGAACAAAATTTCAAAAAGAATATATAAAATAATAAATATTTTGTTTTATTTTCTTCTTTTTATTTCGCTATTGGTCTATTTCCCAGTCGTAACCAGTACCCTAACTTACCCTAACCAGTCGGGTTTTTTGGTTTTTAATATTCTCTATAATAATACAATTATTCTCCTTTTTAGTTAATAGCAAGAAATTTTAAATTTATACATTTTGGGAATCAAGAACATAACATCCATTTATGAATCCCCGAAAACAGAATCTGTAATCACAATTACAACAAAATTACGAAAAAATCAAAGTAAAAATTGTAAATGCGCGAGAAAGATTAAAAAGAAAAGGAAATCCAATCTTTAGGAAAGTAACGATGAAGCAAGTGAATTAATCTGCTAAATTTCGTAAGTTTCTTCGATTAACCAACAAACCAACTGTATTCGTTTGGCTGTTGAACTTTAGATGCAGAATATAAAATTTGATATTTCGCGTATTTTAAAAATGAAATATTATACCTGGCCTCCCATTTAAAAAATCATATGCTGCCGAACGACCCTGGAAATAAAAATTTAGTTTATTTGACGATTCATCTAATGTTAAATAAAGTAACCCTTAATTGAATCCCAACTTTGTTATTGTATTCCATAATAGTTAGGATCTAACGAGAGATTTTCACGTATCACAATGCCCGGGGTTCATGTTGTTCGCCTCGCACAACGCCCAAAATTTACAGATAAGTATAGTTTTTTTGTTGCATTTATAAACAAATAGATGCTTCTGGTAACACCAAAACACAAATTGTTGCGCAAGTTCTAATTAAACTGCTACACTAGAAGTTAATGTGGTTAATTTATATGTATCTGATGTGCTGCCTATTCGAAGGGGTCTCCGTCTTCGCTAATATACAGTGTATTAGTGCATACAACTTTCAGATAACCCTTAAACCAACCCTCTCCTTCTTAACGCTATAATACACCTAACAAGTAAAAACGCCTATATATGTAAAAGTCTTATCCTGCCTTTGTTTTTTAAAATAACAATTTTAAAAATTGCTATTACTGGTATATGAAGACAAGTTTTAGAATAGGAGGTCTAGTTTGAATTCGATATATTCCTAAAAAAAAAGTTGCTATCATAACTTTTTTAATGAAATTAGTACATGATGAATCATCTAATAATTCACTACAAACTCATCATAGGTCGATATTACTTTTTTATATGAAATCTTATTTTTTGCGGGATATTAAGCTAGTGCATCAAAGTTTAATCATCTAGTTCAGCACAAAAACATTTTAAAATATTTTATGATCAGTGAATAAACATCCAAGATAGCAAATTTTTTCAAGAAATAGAAAATTAAAATTTTCGAGCCATTTTATACTAGAAAATTACTAATTATTCTATGTAATAGCATGCAATACCAAAGATCTGTTATATTACAAATAGACGTTCCCACAAATCGAAATTAAAAGATCTCCTAAATGTTCACAACTTTGTATTCTATTTACTTCAGTTGGGATCCATCAAGAGATTCCTGCGAAGAGAGTTGCAAGTCTGCGACTCACGGCCTCCGACTTACTAATTAAATTCGTTTGTAAGTCGATTTAACTCGTTAATTATAGCGTATTTCTGAAGAAAATGTCGCTAAATCACGAAACAGACAACACTGCGCCAAAGATTGTTGTGTAGTGTTAATATTACCACTAAACTGCAATTATTGTAGCGAATTTATAAAAATTTCAAATGAAGTGTTTATTCGAAGTAAGCTTTTGGGTATACTAAGCCACTTACACTTAGGACACAACTTCAATGAGTTCTTTCAAAGGAAAGTTCTTGCTACGAGTTAGTTGTGTATTAAACCCTCAAAAAGATCTGGAGTCGAGTAACCACCAAAATTATTTCTAAATACCTTGGTTTACATTACTTAGGCTAAAAAAGACTTTCATATTATCTAAATTAACAGCATATCTGAATTGGCATATGGTAAACTTTTATATTGACAAAATTTATAAAAAATCGGATGGGCAATCGTTTCATTTGAACTTTTTTTGTCTTAAAATAAGGTCAAAATCCAGGAATGTCCGGGCTTTACGACCCAGGAGTAACTACATTTCCCTTAGAGAAATAAATACACAAACCAAATTGAGTTTGCCACAAAAATGTTTAATGACTGGTAACTAACAATATGGATAATAAATGATCTTTCCCTGTACCACAATTAGCCGTCACGTTATAATTTAAATATTACCGTTTAATAAATGTTGCTAAACTTACTTAATATTATTGTGACAACTGCTGCACATTAATTATTTATGACAAAATGATTTTTATGGAAGCTTATTTCGTTTAACAACACAATAACAGAAAATTGCCTTAATTCGACCAGTCTTTCCTTTACGTTTCTCTTGTGAAGATTCTTGGCGAAAGGTAGTTTGGTGATTTTGTTAAGAGTGTTTCCGTTTTGAAATATATATTTTGTGCTTTTTGAACTTTATTAATTTAATCCAAATATTTATTTAAAACGAAGGATGTTTGCTAGATGGTGATATTTCTAAAAAAGTATGTATACAACTTATTTATTTATGTTTTGCACTAATTAATTAATCTAAAGGTTTTATTTCATGAAATTAAAAATGTTTACAATTTTCCATTTTTTTTGCGACTACCGACCATTGAACTTATCACAAATAATGGAAACAATTGTATTGGTAGTAATTAAAAAGCTAGTAGCTATGTTAAACCTCTTACAGTTTAAAAGATGCGATACTGTGACCAAAAAGCGTATAATGGAATTTCGTTAATCCGCCTTGGTAAAATTGGATTTGATCATCAGTTTCTGCTGAGATACAAAAACAAAATATTCAAAAGTAGTCACAATGTCATAAAACTAACTACCTACCCGTATTTAATTTTTTTTAGTTAGAAAAACATCAAACATAGTCATGTACACCTGGATTTTCAAAAAATGTATATAGAGGAAACAGTATTTATTTTGAGTATTAGATGTATATAATTAAATGAAAAAGTTTAAGTTTCAAGATGTAAAAAATATTATTTAAGATTTAAATTCATTTTATTTTTATTACATATGTATTATAAACATTATAAAATGTAATCAATGTTTGTTATGTAATTGCAAATAAATACACAGTATATAACTCAGTTAGCTATATTTAAACACCTTAAAATTTGAAAGATGCGAGACAGATATTTGTGACCATAAAACGCATGAAATTGAATTGCAAATGAATCTTTACTTTTATTAAGAAATCAATTTAGTTCCGCACATAGTCACTTAGTAACACATACATCTATCTTTTCTTCAACCATTTTTATTGGGCGCATTTTATTCCTCTGTATTTGATTCGTATCAATATTTTACCAGTTTCTGTCTATACCACATCAGATTTTTAGGCATAATTTAAAATAAATTGATTTATACCGCCATAAGTTCATTATATCCCATTGTTCAATTCATACCAAAATTTTACAAGTGCGTCTCTATATCACATCTATTTTTTTCTGCAGAATTTAAAGTCGGTTAAATAACAAGATTTTTTTTACTTTGAAGTTTTATACACTTTATATAACGTTATTTTGTTCCGACATCTTAAATTCGTACCACAATTTTACCAGTTAACCTAATAAGGAGTTTTTTTCAGGCTGTTTTTTGAATATTTTATTGTGCTGCCATTTTTCTTGAATTCGTACCAAAATGTCACCAGTTCACTAAAATTTGATAGATTTTAGTTCCCTCATAAAAGGGAAGTATTGTAATCGTAAAAAAATCACCCTCCGAGATTTTTTCAAATCTTTGCGTTTCAGGGTCCCTAGATGCCTGTCCGTTTGTAGGTCTGTAGGTCTGTCTCTTCGCGGCATAGCTAAAAAACTATTTACCCAATTGACTACAAATTCTGGTCAAAGGTTTAGAGTTTTATAGGGATGACCTGGTAACATTTTGGTAAAAATCTAATGTCAAAACAAGATGGCGACCTACTGAAATGTTAAAACAATTATTACTAAAAAACTACTTATACAATTTATCTCAAATTTTGTACAGAAATCAAGTATTATGTAGGAATTAACTGATAAAATTTTGGTACGAATCCAAGATGGTGAAAATATTTAAAAATTCAACCTGAAAAATAACTTAATGGACTGATTTCAAATTGTGTGCCAAAAATAATTGTGGTATACACATGAACTAATAAACTGAAGTACTAACTCAAGATGGCGGAACAAAATGGCGGCAAAATAAAATATTTGTATTCGTGAAAAAAATACCCTCTCAGGTTTTAGATATCTTTACGTTTTAGCGTCCCTAGATGTCAAAAAAATATGTTTTATCAATTCCATCGGTTGTTTGTCTGTCTGGCAGTTCACGGCATAGTTTAAAACTACTTACCCGATTGACTTAAAATTTACCAAAATTAATGGTCATATGGGGATGACCTGGTAATATTTTGGTAAAAATCCAGTACTGTAAAACAAAATGGCGGCCTAGTGAAATGTTAAAAACATTATTACTAACAATTTACGTATGCAAATTATCTCAAAGTTTGCACAAAAATCAGGTATTATGAAGGAATCAAATGGTAAAATTTTGACACAAATCCAAGATGGTGGAACAAAACGGCGGCTCAGTAAAATATTTAAAATTATTCAGCCTGAAAAAATTGTATGTCTTAAATAATTGTGGTATATACCTGAACTAGTAAAACCGTGGTATTAATTCAAGATGACGGAACAAAATGGCGGCTAAATATATATAATAAATCTTTGTAATCGTGAAAAAATCATCGTCAATGATGATTGGGCACATGATTTAACAAAATGGCGACGAATAAAAATGTTTTAAAAGTCAGGGTGTATATGTTACTAAATGACTATGTACTGAACTAAATTGGGTTACACTTAACTATGCTTAAAAAAACGAAAGATTCGTAACGAGGGAAGTTCCGGGTAAAGGAAATTTACCGAATTTTTTATTAAATTTTTGTTTACATCTTTTTAATTTAACGACAATAGCGGACGAAATCTAAATTAGTCGGAAATGAGCATTGTATTGCATAACTTTGTACCAGTCTCATGTCTAAATTATTGAAGATAGGGTAGTGAGTATTCTATAGGGAATTTAATTATCTATAAATTTATTTACCTTGACTTTTCAAGGTTAACAAAATGTTTCTCAAATCAATATCAGAAAACTTCTTATGGATATTACTTTAAATTTCGCACCAAGATCAAATGTAATACGGGGATATATTTAAAATATTTTGGCAGAAGAAAATGTCGGCTATTATAATAAAAAAAAAATTATTTACATAATTAATTAAATTCTTAACAAAAGTCTGGTTTGTTGCTATAAGGATGAGAGCTGGTAAAAATTTGGTTCGAATCAATATGGCGAAACAAAATACTCCCTAATGTTAAAACAGAATCAAAAACTACTTATCCAGTTGACTTAAAATTTTGTTGGTGCGAATTTAATAAAATATTTAAACGATCAGTATCAATCTTTATCGGGATTATTGGAAGAAATTAAAAATAAATAATAAGATATAAATATCTTATTTTAAGAATCTTTATTCCACGGCCCAGACCTCACTCTCGAGCTATTAATTTTTGGATAACGATATAGCTTTTGATCTTTGTGTCCTATTGACTAGCAAGTGTGTATCTGCACCAACAATAACAATCTCTATCCATCCTACGAGACATCCGACTTCATTCGACATCTAACCGGCGTGAATGGCATAACGCGTGATGTAAATGGGAATGTAAATAGATTCTTACATTTGATTTTACTCCAAAATCGACTGCCCCAATTAACGAAGTTTGCGCTCCCAACGTTTTACATGCTCATCCACCTAACCGGCAATTAAAAAAAATTATTATATAAAATAATGATAAAAATAGAGTAAAATTAAAATGAAAACTAACTTTAAAAAATTCGGTAAATTTGCGTTATCGATATGACTTTTGGTCAGTGTTTTAGCTTGTTCATAATAATTCTGCAACAAATTCGTAATATAAATATGTCACCAACTAGCAAAGATTTTCTAATTCGTCCTCCAACTCCTCTAGAAAATTCCTTGTTAAAAATAATCCTCATTCCAATATTGAAATTACGTGCCTCGTAATTATGCCTCGATTTAAATAAACCATGGTACTAAATTTCCAATATTTCCTGCGTTTCCTGGATTCTTCACACTTATATCCGTACAGGTCTTGGACTAAATCTGACTCCAGCAATTCGGAAACTTCCTACGAATACGTTACTTCTGAATATCTTGGTAGTGAAGATAAATATGATGGCAAAATATGTTTGGGTTCCGAGAAGAGGTGCGACCAAAACGCTCGTATGGAAACAATACCAGAAGAATACGAGCCTAAAGTAAGCGTGAAGGAAATTTTGGCTAGATTTGAGAATTTGAGGGACGAGAAGCAAAGGTTGCATGATACAAAAAAGGACAAAAACAATAACAACTTCTCTGCAGTGGAGAATAAGAACATTAAATGTGCTAGTAAAACCAAAAAAGAGTCTTCCATAAAACAATCTGAGGCTGTAATTATTAAAGAACATAAGAAGAATAACAAGAAAGACTCAAAACAGTCCCCTGTCGATAAAACTTCCAACATCCCCAATATTCAAAAACAGGAAACCAAGGTGTATTCGTCCACTACAAGTGTTTTGGAACTCGTAACTCAGGGTACTAATCAGGGTGAAAAGATAGAAAAACCTATTGGAAAAGACATTTCGATCGCGTTGTCTTCAGGATCAACTAGTGTTTCGGGTAGTTATAGTGCAACGTCTAGCGTGTCCGGATTATCATCGGGAGATCCTGGAAGTGGATCGGGTGAAACAGAGGTAAGAATCTTAGATTAAATAGTTCGTACATACTTATATGGTGGAGTTAATCTATCGCTTAAAAAAAGAAACTACTCTTTTTTATAAACTCTTGTTCATAAACGTGTTGGCGGGATCACAGAGGAAGGGAATCCTCATCTTTTGTTTTACACAAAACAACAACCGGAAGCCATACATTTTTTCGACTTTTGTAGAAAATCGGCGTTGTGGACATTTTTTTTAAGAAAGACGTCTTATATTGACCCGATCGGAACAAAAAAAAACAATTTTTTCATTTTGTCTAATACATAACCTACAAAACAACAAAAACCACATGACTTAAAAAAATCGAATGCTTTTCATAATTTTATTTGTGCCTAATTAATAATTAAAAGACGTTTTAATGGTCTTAAATAAGCATATGAAATTCAAGGTCTATCTTTGTATCTAATAGAACGGTCAAATACTGCAATTGACTTTGAAAACTAAATCTTCTGCAGTTTTTGTGCAAAACCGGCAAAATTAGATTTTTTAAAATGATTTTTTATTGTCTACAGAATAGCATACAAATTATTTAGTAAATAAAAAAGTCTATTTAATTTCTTTATTAGAAAAACAACAATTTTGACAAAATTTGGTTTTTTTTATGTTAAATATTGGATTTATAATTAAATATAAAAAAAGCCGTTATACTTAAATCAAATAGTTACAAAGACATTTTTTAAACAAAAAAAAAGATTATTGTTATTGTGATTTTATTTTCAAACAAAATATTTCTGTTTTAAACAACAAACAACACAATTATTATTTGTTTTAAAAAATATTATTTAAAAGTTTCAAATATTATATTCCTCTGCATTTAATTTTAAGAATAAACATCTAACGCATAAAATCAAATATTGACAAAATTTGTATTTTTTTAACTAACAAACTAAATAAAATTCATTATTTAATATAATATTTAAATTCATTAAAAGCAAGTAAACCTTTGAGAAAATTCGACAATGATGTGGTTTTTGTTTTCTACAATATATAAAAACTTGGAATTCTCTTCCTCTGTGATCCCACCAACATGTTGATATAAAAGACAGGAAGAAAAAACCGGTTCCTTTTTTACGAAAATTTCAGATTTATTGACTCCACTAGTATGAGAAGGTATTGCCTAACATAGAACGTAAGCTTTCACGGTTTTGGTCAATTGAGAAATCATGGTTCTTGGGATTAAACCGTGTCACCAAGGCAACTTCAGGGATCTGTACTTACTCTACGAGATCTGAACACTTAATGAGCTTGAAGAGATTCAGGCGGGATTTTTTACCCGATTTGTGCTCGTTGAACCGTGCCGTGTGAAATGTATTAAGATCGGTTTCTCATATATCTATTGAAGTTTCGTGTATGTTTGAAATTCTCAATAAATGCTCTAATCTTTTACTTATAAGAACCTGGAATATCCACTAGACTTAAGGAACATAAGCGATATATTAAAAAGAGACAAATTGTTCAATCTGGTGTAGCTGAACATAAGCATACTAATATAAGGTATTCAGTGTTCAAATCTCATGAAGTAAAGATCTCTGAAGATGCCTCGTGCAATCGAAGGCGAAACGTCGGATAGTAATTCCATTTTGATACGGTATAATCCCAGCAACCGTGATTTAATTTAATTATTAGCCCAGTCAAATTAGTCGTTTAGTTTACATTATTAATTAAAAAGCTAGAATTACACTTTGAGTATCCCAAATAATAGTAATATAGTTTGCAATAATTTCTTTTAGAAGCCAAAAAATCAGCCAAAAAAGTGTTGACACTTTTTCAGTTTTTGGTTTGCAATATCTAAAGGGTACACACACACACACACACAGAAAATTTCATTCTTAACAAGATTAAAGAATATTAAATTCTGCATCAAATGCAGAACATCAGAATTGGTGAGTTTTGATCAGAATCGGCACGTTTATTTTCAAAAGCCTGTGATCAGAAAATGGCTATTCCATTCTACATTCTGCGTTCGTGGAGCCCTTAACTTCATAATTGTGCTCATTCTTATGCATAGATACATGCAAAACCCAAAAGTAGTCCTAGCGTTCATTTTCCACTAAGTTGTTCTCCTACAGTCTCATGACGTTTGAAACCAAAATCACCCACATTCGTTTGAGAAATCGAATTTCTATGAGACAGAAAACTAAATATAATTGAAAATCTATTTTATCATTGTTATACCTACCTCCTTAATGTAGGTAGGTACCTAATTATATTAAAAGGCGGAAGTTTAAATGATTATGAAAAGTGCCTTCTTTCCAGGAGAGCGAAGAGCAATGGAACTATCTGTACTTTTTCGAGCTTTGCTAGAAAAAGTGAAGAAAATCCATCACTCTCCTCAGCTGAAGGCGAGTTTTCTTCCATTCGTCACTTTATATTCAGGGTTCATAAGAAAATTTTCTCCGGAACCTCAGGTTGAGACAAATAAAATTATATACTGACGACTTGGAGACAATTTAATAATAATAAACAATCGAGTACTCCTTAATTTGAAATGTGAACTTCGACGGATCAAATTATGACTTTAATGATGGTTTATAGCTTTAATGTAGGTTCGACGAACCTAGGTCAGCCTAACGCTAACGGGAAGATTTACCTAACATTATAGGTTTTATTGAAAAAAATTTGTATATTATTATAATATAGATTCCGAATATTGTACAATTTTTATAAAATTGATGCGCTACCGCGCCTTTTTTTTACCCAGCCAATTCTAACCTAAGCTATAAATAATCTGCATTGTTATTATATTATTATTTTGATTTTGACTTCTAAAATGACAAAATTTATACCTATATTACAATCGGACAAGAACATAGTTCTGTTAAAAATTGGCCGGCTTAAAAAGATGATCTTTCAAATAGGCTTCGGAGACAAATTACCTATCACTCTGGGTGAATTTACCTATGCCTTATTAGGCCCCTCAGTACATGGAAGACAACTGGTATCCACCGCTTTTCAGACAAATTAAAGTACCTATTGGTCGTGAAATTAAGAATAAAAAATTCAGGAACCACATTTTCAATTGTAATAACATCAAAAACTGGTGAAGGATTGAAAATCTTTACCTCAGAACATTTTAAGTGAAACAAATCAATTTTTATTTAAAAGTACGTAATTAAGAACTATGATAACTAACATGCAGATTCCATGAAATACTTTTTCAAAAAAGCTTTTGAAAAGTAAACTAAGCTTTGCGGCAGTGCTTAGGATTAAGTAAAATGCATTAAACTACCTTTAAGCTATCCACTCGGTGCCTACGATGGTAGTTTTTAAATGACTGATAGGACTTTTCTTTTTCCCATTTAACTGTATACAATACTGTACCTCACTAGTGAGATGTGTAATACCATATTTGGACAAACTTTCTGATTTTGATTTCCTATACACTATGGATAATTTGAAACCTAGCTATTCTTCTTTCCTTTTTGAGATCTCAGGACAATTTTTTTGAGACAGGTACTCATTGTTCAGGGAGTCCTCGGCGAAGCCTCAGAACTTAAAGTTAAAACCGAATGGACCCGCCATCTTCAGTTAGCCCTGAAATAATGACTTCCTTACAAGGCAGGTCTTTGACTTTGGGTTATAAGAGAAACCCTGAAATGAGGATAATCCAACCCAAGTATTCAAACACCGCGAAGAAAACTTGTTTAGATAATTAAAATTTCTTGTGAAGCTGATCCCGACTCTTTGCATGACGATACAAAATATCAAAGATTGTCTAATGAACTGAAAATTTTTTGCGATAGCACGCTCGAACTAATCAAAACATTAACAGTGGTCAGAATCCTGTATCATTTAAATTGTTAGTTCCAAAAATTTTATGTGATTAATTTTCTGTATAGTGTCACGCTTCACGATATAACTGCATCAAACACGGAGATCCTTTAATGAATTTATTCAAAACAAAATTCAGGAACAGATTCTGCTATTTTCCACATTTCATTAGTTCACTATTTTATTCCTATAAATAATTACTCCTTACCAAAATTTTGTTAGCTTATCCCTATATTACACTTGATATTCGTGCAAAATTTGCAAAAATTGTTTTTTAATAATATTTTTTTATATTTTTTTAATATTTTATCAGGCATCAATTTTGTTCCGCCATGTTGAAATTTTTAACAAAATGTTACCATATCAACCACATGATCCTTAAATTTGAAGTCAATCGTGTAAGTAATTTTTAACTATGCCTCGAACAGATAGACCAGCCAGCAAACAGATATACAGATAGACCGACAAACAGTCTGACGAAATTTCGAACACGTTTTTCGGCATCTAGAGATTCGGAAACGTGAAGATTTTAAATAATCTCGGAGAGTAATTTTTCACAATTACTACGGTAATATTTCTGTTACGAGAAAGGGAAAAGCAAACCAGAAAGGAACTCAGAAGGTTTAAACAATAATCAAATATTTTTATTTTTTAGATCTTTTTCAGATTGGTTAATAATATCCTTACAATCCAGACTCTTCGAGGCTAGAACCTTGTATGCAAATTGCAAAGAACATCGAGCCTTTTTGGCTTATAATGGTTCTTGTTCTTGTTACCACTGTTATTGTGTTATTAAACATTCTAAGGAATGTTTAAAACAAGTACTATTTAGGATATCAGAGCGACTATAAAGTTGCCCTAGGACGCAACTTGCATAGTGGATACTGGACAGTAGTACAAGATTGAAGTACTGACCAGTTCAAGATGCCGCGCGCGTTTGTCGGCCCCATTTGAGGTCCGAACCCTAAACCTATGTTGACTAAAATATTTTCTTGAATCCTAATAAGCAGAAAAATAAATGTAAAAAATATTTTTTTTAAAATACTTTTATTGATAATACTACTATTGAACTGAAAAGTAAAACAAATCGGTAAATTTCCTTTACCCCAAACTTCCCCCGTTATGAATCATTTATTTTATCAGGAATAGTTAAGTGTGGCCCAATTCATTACTGTCTTTTCAAACATTATTATTAGGAGCCATTTTGTTCCAACATACTGTATTCCTACCACCATTTTACCAGTTTCTACCTATGCCAAACCTGATTCTTGGACATAATTTAAAATAACTTCAATCCTAGCTTTTATATTGACACACGCCGCCAGTTTGTTATGGCATGTTGAATTCGTACCTATATCCCATTTAATTTTTCTGCAAAATTTAAAGTCAATTGAATAAGATTTTTCTTACGTTAATTTTTTTAAAATTTTATTTGACCGCCATTTGGTGCCGCCAGCCTGAATTGGTACTACAGCTTTATCATTTTTCTTGTTCTGACATCTGGATTTTTACTAAACTATTACCATCCCCATATTACCCTTAAATTATGACTAAAATTTGAAGTCGAGCTGGTAACTAATTTTTAAGCTATGCCGCAAAACAGACAAACCGACAAACGGACAGAAGGAATTGATACAACATATTTTCTGGCATCTAGGGACGCTAAAACGTGAAGATATGTAAAACTTAAGAGGGTGATTTTTTTCACGATTACAAACATTTTATTGGGTCGTCATTTTGTTCCTCCATCTTCAATTATTACCACAATTTTACTAGTTGATCTCTATATTAAAATCAATTTTGGTACAAAATTTAAAATCAGTTCATTAAATCATTTTTCATGAATTTTTAAAGAATTTATTAAGCCGTCATTTTGTTCCGCCGTCTTGGATTAGTACCAAAATTATACCAAATAATTCCTACATAATACTTGATTTATATACAAAATTTGAGATAAATTGGACAAGTAGTTTTTAAGCAATAATTTTTTAACCTCTGACTAGGTCATCGTCATATGACCCTTCACTTTTGAATAAAATTTGAAGTCAATCGTGTAAGAAAGTTTTTTAGCTATGCGGCGAACAGACAGACAGACAGGCCGATGGAATTGAAAAAACATGTTTTTCGGAATCTAAGAACCCTGAAACGTGAAGATCTGAAAATATCTGGGAGGGTGATTTTTTTACGTTTACAATACTTCCCTTTTACTAGGGAAGTAAAAATATTAAACTTAAATAAATAAATATAGAATTATAAAAATTTTTAATATTTTCTTAAAAGCTTGAGGCATGAGACGTCATCGCACTTGGAATAAAGCGTCAAGATTTTAAGGCAATATTCAATTTTTTGAAAGTTCTGTGTTTAAGTAAGTTTAACTATTTTTTACTTTCCAGTTAAATAGTTTATAAATAAATGCTTTTTTAAAAATATATATATAAGACTTTTGTATTGCCATCGGGTTTATGTATATATATTAAATCTCAGTCAATTCCGATAACGTGGTTTTTCTTACGTTTATTTTCTTTTGTTCTTTTAGCATTTTTTGTGTATCCTATATAAGACATTTACTATTGGAAATCATAATATTGTATTGTCATCGGGTGTATGTTTATATACCAAATGTCAGTCAATTCCGACAACGGGAACTGCTTCAAAACTTACTTGCAAGATCTGACCTAAACATACTGACATACTAACTAACATAAAAGTAAAATAGACTAAAATAATTTAATATAATCTTTAATAAAATCCGTTCTAAGTTATAGTTTATTGACAGATAGGGAAATAAATTTTTAGTTAACAACTTTCTTAGATGCTCCTTTCCGGTACCAATTTTTGGCGATATAAAGTATGTATTACCAATCAAATTCCTTTTTTGTTTTCATCCTTTTAGGAAATAATTTTACTACCTCAACTATATTCACACTGAAGAGAAGAGAAGAAAGTTGTTATTTATAGGAAACGAATACGAATACCAGTGTAAAGCCTTTATTGGGAAAAACTAATGGGTTTCATGATTAGTAAACGTGGTGTTTATTGATTTTCTATTTTATGGTTCTTTTTATGTGTCTTACATAAGACATTTTTATATAAACCCGTATTTTTCCTTTAGCACATATTTGCCTTAATGAAAAGTAGTTTGGAACTGTGTATTAAACCTATAAGCTATGGAAATAATATAGAAATCATTTATGACATGCTATAAGGAAAGATGGATGTTATTTTACAAAAATACATAAATATAATCAGTGAATTTCCATTGCCTTGAACTTCCCTCCTTATAAATTTTTCAATTTATTAGGAATAGATCTAATGTTCACACATATTGATTTAGGACCCATATATACTGTCTTTTCAAACATTTTTATTGGGCGCCATTTTGTTCCGCCATGTTGAATTTTACCATTTTACCAGGTTATCTCTAATTTGAGTCAACTATAAAAGAAAGTTTTTTTATGTTGATTTTTTAAATATTTTACTGGACTGCCATTTTGTTTTGTCATGTTTCATTTGTACCAATATAATCCGGTATATCACATGATTTTTATGCAAAATTTAAGGTAAATTAGATAATTAGTTTTTTAGTAATCATTTTATTAACGTACCAATAGATCGCCATTTTGTTCCGCCTTATTAGATTTCTACCAAAATGTTACCAAGTCATTTTATGAAAATTTGAAGTCAATCAGCAAAGTAGATTTTTAGCTAACTTATAACTGATAAGAAAGAAAGAATGTTTTTTTTTGGCATCTAGGTATACTGAAACCTAAAGAGATGTAAAAACTTGGAAGGGTGTTTTTTTTCAAGATTACAAACATTTTATTTGGTCGCCATTTTGTTCCGCCATCTTGAATAAGTACCACAGTTTCACTAGTTCATCTCCATAGCACAATTGCTTATGGCACACAGTTTGAAATTAGTTTATTAAGGAATTTTTTCAGACTGAATTTTTAAATATTTTATTAAGCCGCCTTGTTCCGCCATCTTGGAATAGTACCAAAATTTTATCAATTTCTATATTCCTACATAATAGTTGATTATTGTTCAAAATTGGAAATAAATTAGAGAAGCACTCTTTTAGTACTTATTTTCTTAAGATTTCACTAGGCCGCCATTTTGTTTTGCCATATTGGAACAAAATTTGAAGTCAATCGGGTAAGTAGTTTTTAAACTACGCCGTGAACAGACAGACAGACCGACGGATTTGAGGAAACATGTTATTTATCCGAATGACCTCAAATTTTGGATAAAACTTATTAATTAAAATGAAAAATCCAATATGGCAAAACAAAATGGCGGCCTAGTGAATTATTAAAAAAAATATTACTAAAGAACTACGTATTCAATTTATCTTAAAATTTGCACAAAATTCAAGTATTATAAAGGAAAATCTTAGTACGAGTCTAAGATGGTGAAACAAAATGGCGGTTTAGTAAAATATTTAAGAATTCAGCCTGAAAACACCTTAATGGAAGGATTTCAAATTATGTGCCATAAATAATTGTGGTATACAGATGAACTAGTAAAACTGTGGTACTAATTCAAGATGGCGGAATAAAATTGTGGCTAAATATAATATTTGTATGGTATATATATATATATATATATATATATATATATATATATATATATATATCGTGAAAAAAAACACCTTCTCAGGTTTTACATATCTTTACGTTTTAGCGTCCCTACATGCTAAAAAATATGTTGTATCCATTCCGTCAGCCCGTCTGTCGGTTTGACTGTCTGTCTGTCTGTCACTTCACGGCATAGCTTCAAAACTACTTATCAAAGTGACTTTAAATTTTCGTCAAAAATTAAGGCTTATGGGGATGACGAGCTAATATTTTGGTAAAAATCCCATATGTCAGAATAAGACGGCGGCCTAGTGGAACGTTACAAAAATTATTGCTGAAAAAACCTAATTACTCAATTTTCCTCAAATTTTGCACAAAAATAAAGTGTTATGTAGGAAAGAACTGGTAACGTTTTTTTTATGAATATAAGATAGCAATACAAAATGGCGGCTTAATAAAATATTTAGAAAATCAAAATTCAATCAAATAAATTTTTTAAACAATCAACTAAATTTTGCAGAGAAATTAAAAGTGGGGGGGATAAACTGATACGAGTTAGCACGACATAATAAAATGGCATTGTTTGTTTATGTAAAAATTACTCATTGAATTTATTTTAAATTATGCCCAGAAATTAAGTGTGGCATAAGTAGAAACTGGTAACATATTGGTAAGGATCCAATACGATGGAACAAAATAGTGCCGAATAGAAATGTTTTAAAAGACAGTATATATGTGTTACTAAATGACTATGTACTGAACTAAATTGGATCACACTTCACTATTCCTAATAAAAGGAAAGATTCATAACGAGGGAGTTTCCGGGTAAAGGAAATTTATCGCTTTTTTAATTGGTGATCAATTGGTTATATAAGTTTCAATTCTTTATAAAAATCTAAGATATTTTTATATCTATGTTTTATAACAACGCAGATATAAAGCATTTCTCTCTCATATGGATCACTCTGTAGAGTGTCCAAATTGGTGATTCATGTAATAGGGTATCGAAGTAAAACGATTAACTAAATTGTTCATATTAATGGCGCCGAAGTTCCTTATTTTTAACCAAAAGTTGGAATAAGGTCGATCCCAAAAATACCGAATATTGATTTTAAGTGGAATCTGATCATAAATGGCAAAACTATTCGGCCATTTTGAAACCGCCGTTTTAACTTATACAAAAATAAATGTTTATTCACCTTATATAAATGTACTAAATTTCAGTTCAATATTTCAACGATTAGTAGGAAAACATTAAATTACAAAATTTGGTCCAGTCAATAAATAATAAGATATTTTTGTTCCACCACTTGAATTTGTATCAGTCTAATAAGTACTTTTTTCAGGCTGATTGATCAGCTTGATTTTTTAAATATGTTATTACATCACCATTTTGCTTCGCCATCTTGAATTCGTACCAAAATGTTTCCCATTGATTGCTATTTAATACTTTTTATACATTTGAAATACATTGGAAAATCATTTTTCTAACATTTTACTAGTCCGCCGTATTGGGTTTTTACCAAAATGTTACCAGGTTATCCCAGTATGACTCTTAATTTTTGAGACAATATGTCTATAAGGATCTAGAAACCCTGAAAAGTGAAGATCTGCAAAAATCTCGGAGGGTGATTTTTTCACGATTACAATCGAGTACAGTACAATTTTCGGCACTTTAGGAAATTGTTTATATATTTTCCCAAATTATTTTTGCATGTTTTTTTTGGTAAAATGCGCTTAAACAATTCACAGTCATTTTCCTTTAGGCGCTTATGAAAAAAAAATTATTTATTTATTTATTGGGCGCATCGTCATTAGCGCATAACGTTACATTGCTGTAAGTTTGGCTTACAATAAATTTGAAATTATATTTGCTTTACTAAATTGTAGTCTTTAAGGTTTCTAATATTAAGTTGATTGTTTAAAGTATCACACCATGAGTTCTTAATGTGATGTTCTTGTCTTTGCAAGATGTAAGCTGGACAGTTTATAGGTATATGTTTGACGGATAACACTTCACAGCACATTTCACAAATCGGTTGATTATTTTTAGTAGTCAGGTACTCGTGCGACTTGATTTTTTCACGAAATTGGGAGATTTAGCCTCGGTTTTATCGTTACAATGGTTTGACTTTCAAAAGCTTTGATTCCAAATTACTACATTCATTTTGCTACGCATTTAACACTTTAGATTTAATAATTGTTTTAAAGACTTGGTTAACAGTTTTTTGTACAATCACTGCTGTGTTGTCTGTAATGGAAGAAGACGCTGCATCATCTGCCAAGCTCACTGATGTTGTGCAGGACTTTTTGTTGTTGAAGTTGAACAATGGGATGGGAAGAAAAAAAAGAGCTTGCAATATTGCATATAGTTCTGCGTTATAACTGCTTGAAAGGTCAGACATTTTGTACTTAAATGTTAGATTGAGAGTTACAACAGCCGTAGCTGTACCATTTTCTATTTTGGATGCGTCAGTGTATATTGTTTCACACAAAAAGAATGGACTGGAATTCTGCTTTAATAAGGTTATGATTTGTTTCAGTTTTATTAAACTTGGTTAAAGTGGTGATGTATTCGAGAGATTGAATAATCCAGGGAGGAATTGTAAAATCTTGTGGAAAGAACTCGGGAAAGTTAATTTAAAAAATAGCTTGATATCGATTTATTCTTTCATAGAATGTTGGTCGGCCTCTTCTTTTACTGAAAAAAAGGTCGCTGTTTCTGTTGGAAAAAAATATTGTATTTGTACGAACTGGGTTTTTTGGATTTGATGCCCGCCTAGGAGCATAGGATAGACTAAAGAGGGCTCTTCTATATCTTAAAGGAGGTTCACCAGCTTCGCAAAGCAATCTTTCCACCGGACTTTTGTAGTATGCCCCTAAAGCAATTCAAACTGCTGTGCTGTGAACTGTATGTACTATTTTTCTGACCTACTAATGTATTTACCCTAAATATTCTACGATATTATTGAATTATTCAATAGCTCCTGAAACTGGGACTATAATATAGGTTTATTTGCGAAATAAAATGATAAAGTAGCATAAGAGAACCTAACTCTAACCTGTACATATATTATGCTTTAAAACGGATATAAAAAGATATAACAATGTGCGTTGATGTCTACTTCCGGAACTATAGGTGATGGTAGATGATTTAGCATAATGAAGAACCGCCTTGGTCATCTGAAGGTCGTTATGACTGAATGAATATTTAACAACAATCCACTATATGTAAATGTTTTCAGGAAATTTAGTTTTTAAAGTGTTTTTGTATTGTGGGAAAAATACATAGATGTCATCGTTGACATGGTAAGGTTGCAAAATGCTGCTCTGTTTTGATTGCAGAAATGTGTATACAATATCTGCAACAATACAATGATTAATTAGACATGCTTATCTATACAGGGTCGTTAGAGATATTTAGGTCTATATCTACATTGTTTCATATAAGAGACACAAAAAAATGTTGAATACGGAAGTAGTAAGGATTTAACTTTACGATTGGTCAGCCGATACTTGGTACAAATATATATTGTTATTGTGTAAACATAAAAAAAGATATTTTACAGACACTTCCAGTATATTTATTTAAGACCGTGTGAAATATTTTGCTACGCAGTCGCTTCTTCAGAACTTACATCTAGGATAAGTCAGGGGACCGTGGAAATTCCATTATTATAGCCGGTGGTCACTACATCTGAGCCAAAAAAAATGTAAAGTGCTTAAGTTTATTTTAAAAATCTGCAAATCTTCTTTACCCCAGACTTCCCTCGTTATGAAACTTTCCTTTTATTAGGGATAGTGAAGAATCACCCAATTTAGTTCTGTATATAGTCATTTAGTAACACATATATAGTGTGCTTTTAAACATTTTATCGATTTTGTTTCATCATCCTAGATTCCTACCAATATTTTATCAGTTTCTACCCAAGCCACACTTGATTTTCGGGTAGGTATAATTTAAAAAATAATTTTTTACATTGACACACCACCGTTTTGTTCCTCCATACTGTATTCGTACCAGTTTATCCTTATATTGCATTTAATTTTTTTGCAAAATTTAGATCAAAATTCTATTTAGCCGCCGTTTTGTTTGGCCATCTTGAGTTCGTATCACAACTTTACCAGTTTATCTCTATATCTCACTTAATGCTTGCATTAAATTTGAAATTATTCTAATATGTACTTTTGTCCGGCTGATTCTTTAAATATTTTATGAATCCCCAATTTTGTCGCGCTCTCTTGTATGTGTAATAAGTGTAATACTTCGATTACAATTTTATCTGGCCGCCATCTTAAATTCGTACCATAATTTTACTAGTTCATCTCTATACCACAATTAGTTATAGCACACAATTTGAAATTAATTTGTTAAGTAGTTTTTTCAAGCTGAATTTTCAATATTTTATTAAGCTGCCATTTTGTTGCGCCTTCTTGGAAAATGTTACTAGGTCATCACCATATGCCCCTTAATTTTTAACCTAAATTTGAAGTCAATCGGGTAAGTAGTTTTGACAATTTGACTATATCACGAACAGACAGACCGACAGACAGACAGCCCGTCCGACGGAATTGAGAAAACAATGTTTTTCGCCATTTTTCGACCCTGAAACATAAAGATCTGAAAAATCTCGGAGGGTGACTTTTTCGCGATTAAAATCCCTTTTACGAGGGAAATAAAAACAAAACTTGTATAATATTTTTATAATAAAAAATGTTTATCTTGCTTGTTTGAAATATGTACTATTATAATAAATAATTTCAATTTGTCAACATTTCTTTATTTTTTATACCTTCAAATGTAACGAACTTTGTTTATTGTATTATTATTGTATAAAATTTCAATATCTCTCTACTTCTTTCTAATTTCATAAAAAAGGAGCCTTCAAGCATGTTTGAGGTACACTGAGACTCCTGATATTTTTCCAATGCTGATATTATGATGAGACCGGAATCGATTTATCCAGATGTATGATGGGCCCTGTCATGTGAATATTTTTATTTTTTGGAATTTTAAACCACTCTATTCACCTATCTAAATCTTCATGGAAGGAGCCTCTTAGTTTTTTTTTATTTTTAATGTATTGCTGTTAAATGCAGATACTATTTTTTCTTTGTTTTTCCAAATCGTTGATATGGTTGAATGTGAAAGTCTTAATTCTAAGGCTAATTTAATGTTACTTTCGCCGTTTTCTAACCTTGCTACTATAATCCTTTTTTACTCAATGTACATCGACTTTCTTTTAGATGTGTATGCCGTAACAAAACACAAAACTCACCTCCGTAGACATGAACTAAATTCAAACGGCGCGGCATCAAATTACTTGTAGAGAGTTTTAAAGGTTTCCTCCGAAACTCTCTGTGATTTCCCAATTTTTAGGTCCATTCGAACGTCGATCTCGCTGTAACCGGACATTAAAACCAATAAATATTTTGGTCGCTATAGCCGTTACAAGAAGTCGTGTTTGTTTACGT
Organism: Kuschelorhynchus macadamiae; assembly: GCA_030620095.1. NCBI lineage: Eukaryota > Metazoa > Arthropoda > Insecta > Coleoptera > Curculionidae > Kuschelorhynchus > Kuschelorhynchus macadamiae. The sequence continues at coordinate 2,934,306 of JAUTXW010001262.1, read as the reverse complement.
GAGATGTCCGTCTAAGGAAGCTATTGTATAGCGAAACATGTAAAATTGATTTTAAAAAATATGTTGAACGTGGTTGTAAAAAATGTTTTTTGTTTTTACATTTTACATATTATATTTTACATGAATCATCAGAAAAAATGAATGAAATAACAGTAGGCGATCGAAAGAGTAGGTTGGTTTGAAAGATGTGTCTCTCCCGATTTAAAAAATAGGTATATAGTTTTTCCCTATTATACAAACCACGTATGAGCAATTTTGAATTTACTGTAGGCAAATATTTACCATAAACTGTTTATTTAAACATTTGTATAGATATATAGTATAGTTAGCCTTACAATCATTTCAAAATAGCGTATAAACAATGTGTAAAAACGCTATATTTTTGGAATTAGGGGAGATAAATATTATTTATGGGAATTAATTAAATTTAAAGCTAACCTAAAGAAAAACCTATTATTATTAATTATGTTGCTTTATCATAAAGTGATATGGCATATTTTAGGGTAAAAATCATGTTGACCAATATCTGGCAAATGGGCGAATAGCAAGTTGGCTACCCTTAAATTGACACGAAATTTATAATTTTTAAAAATATGACATTTTTAAAAACATCTTTTAGATCAGCTATTTTGACCTAAAAAACAGGCGATATTTAAATTTCAAAATATATAAATGCGTTTCTTCCTGCTGATTATAAATGTATCAGGTTTGATACTTTTACATTTAGAGACAATCGAGAAAATTGATAAAAATCTTGCCACAAGAGCCAAAGTATTCCTATATGTAGTTAAAATAGAAAGAGGGGTTTCTTACTAACACATTACTTCTTTCATTTTGAAATTTGAAAATGAATTTCAAAAAAGACATTTATACTATATTATACTTCAACAATAAAACAAATAAAATTGTGCCAATAATTTATTTTCCTATGAACCAACGCTATTGTTAACCGATGAAAGAGAAGCCGAAATTTATTGCAAAAAAAAATATTTTGGGGCATTTTAAACTAAAGCATAACTTCTAACACATTGTTAAAAAAAATATGCGAAATAAGAATGTACAAAAAATAGAAATTGTTCATTTTGAAGTACATTTAAAAATCCATAACAAATCGAGGCAGTATTAGATACTTTTCAAAATGTGCCTCTTTATCTCGTATTAAACATCTTTTAGTCTGAAATCAGAAAAGGCAGGGTATACCATATGTGCATTGTCACTTGTTATATATATTTTTAATTAGAATAATTAAAGAAAAATATACGTGAAGGCACTTTGTTGGTTTCTAGTCTACTTAACATGCACCAAAACACGTTATTCCTAATTGCGAAGACATTAAAAATGCTAGTTAAGTTAGACGAAACAGGACATGACATTTTTTTGTATCAAGAAAAGAAAAGTGAGAGTTGGCTAATCACGAAAATGTGCAAACAAATATGGCAGTGCGTTTCATCATTTTCTAGTTTCGGTGCCTTATTACTTCCTAACTAACACTGGTTGGAGTTCTCTCTGTTATTAATTCTTGTTTCAATGTTTTTTGATAGTTGGCCGTTTGAGTTTAAGAGATGTTTTTCCAATATGTAAATTAACATAGCTACGCAATGCATAGCATAGCATTTTTAAATGTGTTTAGATTATTTGTTGCGTTTAGATTGACAAACAAAAATCATTTTTGGCTTTTTCGCAACTGAATAAAAATATTTAACTTTAAATTAATTGAAGCAGATATTTAATATAATTACATACCTCAACATGAAGACTAGTCTGTCTACGGAATGTTTCGATACGTAGTATAAATTTATATTATAACAAAATGTGGCCTAATTTTGCAAAAAAATTAAATGTGATTTAGGGAAAAATTTGTATGAATTCACCACGACGGAACAAAATGGCTATCTTAAAAAAATCTTTATAAAAACTACTTATTCAATATATTTTAAATTATGCATTAAAATCAACAGTGGCATTAGTAGAAATTGGTAAATTATTGGTACGAATTTAATATGGTAGAACAAATTGGCGACCAATAAAAATATTTGAAGAAAAGACAGTATATATGTGTTATTAAATTGGGTCACATTTCACTATTTTAAAATAAAAGAAAAAGAATATATTGAGTTAAATAAAATATAAATATAAGCACTCTTGCTTTTCAACAAGCATTTTTTCTTATGTTTTAAAAACAATGTTATTTATAAAAAAAATGTATGATAAAATTATTTGCTTATTCCAGAACCAATACAAAAAATATCACTTTATTTTATTTTACAGTTATCCTCCTGTATTTCATCTTCTTATGAATTATTTTTTTGTATTAAACTTCAAATAACCATTTATTTAAGTAGTATGATATATTTTAGTTGATAGCTACTCTTATAGCATTATTAAGGTCTTTCTCTGTTATTTACAAAAACGGCAGAACCAATTAATTAAAATAAAACTCCTTAAATCTTAAAAATCACTAGAATGCCACATTTACCTCATCAAACACTTTTTAATCATTTCTCTTACTTTTCCATTTAAGAATTGACAACATGGTATACATTGCAAAACTGAATTATAATTTTTTAATCAGTAATGTATAATGTGAAAAGCAAGATCTATTTTTTAATGCAACTGTTTGGGTTTTTACAACGCTAAAACTGAGTAATTGTACTGGGTGTTATTTATCTTTGATATTAAAAATTAAAAATAAAAACATTTTTATCAAAATATTAACCTCACTTATATTTTTTTAATGAAAAGCCCTATATAGATATTTTGATTCTACATAAAATTTTAAGTATATTTACAAGACAGACAAACAAAGACACATTTGATATCGAAATGAAACAAAAATCACTTTGCATAGATATTTAGGAAGTTTTTCATTTTTAAAAATAAAACAAAAGACTAACGATTAACAAAGTAATACATTATTTAAAAACAATTTTACAAACATTAAATTATTTTTAAAATGACTCTACGTCTCTGCAATTTTTCTCAACACATTTTTCATATACTTTATTAGTATGATTTGTTGCATTCACTAACAATTGCGGATTTTCTTTTAACTAATTTATTGTATTTATAATTCTTCATCTCAGATCTTTAGCACTATCGTATGGTGTTTTATATTATATATTATATTCCTAATGTGTCCTCAAAAAAGTTCATTACAGTCAACTCCGGACTGTTTGGGGGCCAAGCAATTGTTCCACACTTTCCAATTCAGCCATTTGGATATTCTAATTAAGATAGTTTTTAACCAAACTACGCTGTGAGGCGGAGCACCATCTTGCTCACACATTATCCTAGCTGAAATGTTCACTGGTATCTCTCGTGCCATCTCACTGTTTAATAAATGCAAATAATATTCCCCAGTCAATTTTTGATCAATACATATGGGACTTTATGTATTTTCGTCTATCCCAGCACACCAAACGTTAATTAGCTGATATCCTTTACTTTTTATTTCTTGGATTATATGAGAATTACTTGTAGACCAGTGTTTTTTGGTTGTAAAAGAACTTTCATCAAAACAAGAAATGTATTTTAACAAATCAGGATTTTCTCGACATCTATCTAGGAAGCCCTGACAAAAAGAAAATGGCACTGCTGGTCGGTAAATTTCTGGTTTTTCCGAAATTTTAAAGGGCTTATATTTGTATTTTTTCTAAACTTTTTGAACTGAACTACGGGAGATCGGTATGTCCCGAGAACATTTATTAAGCGATGTTGATGGATATGCGTCATAAAACCCGAGTATATTGGTATTTCTTTCTCCGTCAAAAACTCTATCAGGTCTAGGGGTTTTCACATCAAACACAAACGTCTAGCATGTTTTCTTCGCGCTGCGATTGGGCTTTATTGGATAAGTAAGTATATGGCAAGCATATCACCCCTTTCTCGATTACTAAATCGTACCATTTTTAGAACAATAAATGTCAATGTCTCAAAATATTTTGAGAGGGATATGTCAAAATGTAAACAATTTTGTTTCGTCATGACACATATCTTTTAAGAGGCAATAATATATAAAATGGTAAAATATCGTATATATAGTTTTTGCGTGTTTTGATGCCATTTTCTCGCAAACAGTTGAAGATGGGTATAGAGTAGGCTTTATAAAATATACTTGAAATTTGATGTAGAATTAAAATACCCGAAAATATATAAGCCTTTCCATTTAAAAAATCTTGGAAAAAACGTTATTTAGTTATTTTTAAAACTTTTGTTGAATTTTAATATCTAATATCAAAAAAGTTACAGGTCATTAACATCAAAGATAAAAAGATACCCACTACTTTAAACTACGTTATAACGCCTCTATAAAAATTTAAAGTAAAACAAATTGTTTTCTCAAGTGTTGCTCTAGTGTTTTTTTCTACGGTCGTGCCTGAAAGTATCACTTTTCCGCACGAAAAAAATCGCGATTTGTTAGATTAATGAATATCTTATCTAAAACACTCAATAAGGTGAAATACTTACAAAATTGTTTTTGTAAGAATCTCAATAATAATTGTAATTACAATATATTATTATCGACCTCAAACCTAATTGACGTTTATCTGAGGACTATATTGATTGATTGAAAATTTTACCTAACGCACGCGGAAAGTCTCTTTTTCGCCCTTAACGACTTGACCGAATTACGTTTCACGTCGTTCGGTCAACTGCCGTCGCGTGCGGAAAAACACCACTTTCCGCACTTGTTAGGTAAATAACTATTAAAGTTTTTCATCTTTTATCCAAGCTCTACAAGTATTACCTTCAGGCTAAAAACTTTTTTAATTAACATAAACGAAATAATAAACTTATAGAGAGAAAATTAATGTAGTACTGGTAATTACATTTTCTACGCGACGCTTCACAATATGGCAACCGTTTAATGTAATGGCAATTACGCTACTTAATTGAGTGGTTTAGTAGTACTTTAGTATTTCAACGGTTCGAATCGTAACGGTTTTTTTCTATACTGTACTACCTTTAATTTGATTTCGTTTAAAAACTCTCCTGATAAAGAAAGCAATACATGTTTAATATTATATTTTTTATATATTATATTATAATAGACTAGAGTTTTGACCATTACTGACACATTAATTTTTCGTACAAAGTCTTAAAAAAAGTTGGCATTTAGATAACTTTATCAAAATTTACCAAAAGTAATAACTTTTTGCCTCATTAAGTATGAAAAATCAGTCACCTGAATTATTTTACCTGTCAAAATTGACATTTATTTATTCAATAAAACACTCAGCAAAAGGGTTAATTTGCTAAAATATAAAACATTTTTATTAAAAAAAGTGTTTGTTTTTGTTTACTTAAGTATATTAAAATTTGCTCAGAAATTCCAATATTAAACTTATTTTACAAATGGTTTAAATTTCGATTACACTCCTAAATCAACTTACCGTTAATTTTTTTGTATTAGGACATCTATTTTCTATCAGAAAAGCAATTCACCATTTGTTCTGCTATATTTATAAAGAAATGTACATTTTGGCAGGAAACACAAGACACGTGATTATTTCCGAATACGTCTTTCATACTTAATAAAGTAGCAGTTATTATTTACTTATGCTAAATGTTGACAAAGTAATAAGAATCAATCCCATACAATGCGAATTTTTTCAAGTACACTGTATATATTACATTTAAATAAACTAATTGCATATTCTTTAAAAATAGTTGATGAGTTGTCTACAGGGAGTTCAATTAAGTTGTTCAATGGTGTGTCACATGGTGATGAGCAATTGCACCAAGATTTAGGCCAAGCTAGTTTTGGTCTTGTTCTTGCACTCCTTTTTACAACTGAACACATTTTGATTTATTAGTTATTACGGAGATACAATGGAAAAAAGCAACTAATCGAAAAAACATTATTTTTAAACAAATTGGATAATCATATTTAGTTTAATATTTTTCCGGAAAATTGTTAATGAAATTTAGAAACTTGTTTAATTTAAAGTTAACTAAGTAAGAAAAGGATTTTCAAGTCTTTTTAAACATATTTTATTTTAATATGTTAATAAAGAAAAAATTTAAAAAATTAATAACGTCACAGCTTGGACTTTGTCTAGAATAAACTCTTTTTTTTTGTTTAAAAACAAATATACTAAACATATTTCTGATTCTGTAAAATGAGCTAGAGCAGAAAAAGGATACATTTTGTTTACTTTCTATTTTCTTTTTTTTTAATAAATCTGGTATAAGCTAAAAATGTAAAAAATTTCAATAGCTTTTTTAAAGGTCAGATCGGTTTTAAATTGTTTTAACGAACTTAATACTTTTATATTGCAGGAAGATTATGACATTGTGGGAGTTACGACCTGACTAACAAGTAACATTCCTGATCAAAACATTCAAATAAATGGTTTTAACTTTGTTAGGAAAGATAGAGGGTCTAGGGGTGGTGGTGTTGGGATCTATTTACGGGACGGTCTGGAATATGAAATGTTAATAATAACATTAATATTAATAGTTCAGTGTACGTTATAGGAAACTTGTACAGAGCCCCTGCTTCAAACTATTTAGATTTTTTAGACGTGTTCGAAGAGACAATAGCAGAATGTGTGGAAATTATATGTGAAGGAGACCTTAATATTAGCTTACTGGACTTCGGAGATAGTAAAACAATACGTTTTAATAGAGGAATTGATTGTTCTAATCTTAAACAGGTAATAAATTCGACTCATTTATCTAAATCCTCCTCTACTTTAATAGAAGTTAATCTTAATTTCAAATGAAAATAATTTCTATAATTGCGGCGTAAAAGACGTTTTTAAGTTTTTAACATTTCAGACCACTTCTTGGTATATTGTGAGTTCTCCTTAAAAAAGTGTTGACAAAGTCCAAAATATGTTAAAACACGAAGTCTCAAAAAAATTGATAAGAATCTATTAAATGATTTGTTAAACCTGTCACAACTGGATAACATACTTTATATACAAGATACAAATTTAAAAGTTAGCTATTTCAATGTAGATTTGCACTACCCACTCAAAAATATAGCTTTTCGTAAAAAGCAGGCTCATTGGCTGACTGTTAATATTAAACAAATGTTATTACTAAAAGACAGGGCTTTTAGCAGATACAAAAAATCTAGACCAGAAGCACACTGGACATACTATCTTCTTCTTCAAGTGCCGTACCCATATTCGGGCGTTGGCGATGGTCAGTAAGTGCCTTAAAACCTATCTTATATCAAGATGTATATGGTTTCTTGAATGCACTACATTAGACCATTATACTAGGGAATGTGTTCTACGTAGTGGTTTCCCGTTGCCTGCTACGCAGTCGTGTCGTGTAGTGTATGTGTTGAGTAAAAGGCCTTGTTACTGTTCGCAGTCGACCCCAAGTCTACGAACAGAGTCGTTATTTTATTATCCCAACGACCAAAGGCACCTCGGGAAGGTACCGGACCAGGCATATCGAACACTCTTTATTTAAAAAGTGCCGGCTACGCCAAGTGGGGGGGGGCTCAAGCCCTAACACTTATAAGATAATATTGATTATAGAATAAACCCAATTTTAACCATTTTTTCGTACGGTTATGATTATAAACTCCCTATATTGTTTTTATGTTTCGGCTGTATATGATTTGATTAATATCTATGACAGTTGTCAAAAAAAAAATATATTTTTTTAATAAATTACGACACTTAAAGTTACATATCACTTCTCCTGTATAACAAAATATATTTTTTACTGGACCTGTTAACAGGAAACCTGCCAAAGCGCCTCCTCATTTTTGGTCTACCCTGTATACCAGCCCAAGTAGCACATGTAATCATATATGGGCTAAAATCCTGTAATATTTGCTAATATCTCTGGCTAATTCGCTAAAAGTGCTAGCCAAAATAACAGTTCTATTATAGTATAAAGACGGAAATATGGCTAAAGTGGCGAATAATAATTTGGCCATAATGGGGTAAAAATGGCCAATTGGCCAAATACGACCCACTCTTTTGATTTTATGGTTGGGTTTATTAGGTACTTTTTGACTTTAAAATCAAGCTTTTTTAGCTGAATTCTGATTTGTTTTTTAGCCGAAATTTGAGTAACATTTTTTCCGAAATTTACCTAAATAATTTCTCATTTTTTACCCTTTCTTCATTTATATGATAAATCATCAATTGTTTCAAATTATGTAGACATAGTATTAACAGAGCAAATCAGTGTAAGAATTTATGAGCCAAGAGAAAATGCAAACATAACAAATCATGTTTTGTAGAAATATGTACACTATGACTTGTATAAAATATTCATTTGACGGTTGGTGGGGACAAAAAACACTTGAGTAGGAACTTTTACTGTTAAAATAATCTAAGATAGGCATGTAAAACACGCGCCCCTTCTTGAAACTAAAAATTTCGTTTTCTACAATTTTTTTTTGGAGATGTAATTTAGTAAGAAAAATCATTAAAGAGTCCCTAACGTAAAAAAACATGCCTGAAAATACATTTTTATTGGTGGACAGAATATGTTTGTTTAAAGTGGTCTGGTAATGGCTGCTAGGAAATTAGTTTAATTTCAATCATGACGGATCATAAAAAGCTTTGTGTTATTTTTTAAGCAAATATTCCTTAAAATTTGCCACCTTGTAAGGAAATATTTATCAAATAGGGATAATTTTCAAATGTAGCAACATTTATTAAAATTTTGTCAATAAAAATGCCTACTTGGTTTGCCTTTAGTACTCGCTAAAAAATGGCTAATTTAAGACCCAGGAGCCAGGGTAACAAAATTAAACGGCGATTACCCCAAGTCGGCGTTTTTCTATAATATGTGGTGAAATATTTAATCTTTTTATTAGACATGTTGTATGGTAAATAATTTATATTTCGTTTTTCTAAATAAATCTTCAGTTTGGTTAAGTATAGTTTTAAAGGTTATAAACGTAAATTTGAAAATGTGGCATTTTTTGACAATATTAAAGCAAAAAAAACCCGAAATAAAACTACCCAATTTTAGTTTAATTTTGAAACAAAAATATGATAATAAAAGCCATATTTTTTCCTCTCAATTTTTGTTGTCTTAAAATGGCATAATCTGCCATTCTTATATACCTATTATTACTATAATTAAACTTAAATACTTGCTAAAATATGTTTGGTTGGCATTTGGGAAAAATGCCTATTTATTGATTATATTCTGACCTCGATTTCTATTGATTAAAAGTGCCATATTCTGGCGTTTTAAACAGCTATGCTTACTATAATTTAACTTCAATACTTACTATAAAATATCTCGTTATATTGTGGTAACAAAATTGACAGATATTTCTACTTTTTGGCCGTCCAATATTACAAAAAAAAGTTGAAGGTTTAATTATCCTATAAAAGATATTTTTCGGCCAAGTAATTATGTTATAGCCTATCTACATTAAAAACTGCTACTTTTGGAGCCAAAAAATCTAATTTGAAGCGAGCTTTCATGGCTAGAAAATAAACCAAGAATCATTTGCTGAAATTTGACAAATCTCTGGTTTTTATGTGTTTTTTATGGATAACTGTTAGGCATCAGCTAATTTGTGCTACTTGGGAGACGAACATGGTTTTGATACAAAAAATTAAATAACAGAAGTTTCGCTGTTTTTTGGAATATCATCTCAATTTAATAATCAATGACTTCAATGATTTTAGGATGTTAGAACATTTACCCCACCTATTTCTGTTTTCAGTTTGACTATTATCGGTTTTGCGTAATCAAAATATGTTTTTTTTATTCTTTTAAACCCCTTAAAAAATATCGCTTACACTTTTCACTATTTCTCAAATTTGTATGATCCATAACTTCAAAGAAAGCGCGCCCTTACGTTTTCGTAAGCCCAGATAGGGTCCAATTAGATTCGTCAAAAGTATCCAAGATGCTAAATTAGAAAAAAAACCTGTTTATTTGTTAACTAAAAAGCGGAAGATGCAAGAAAAAAATAAACTATGCTACGGAAGAATACCTTTTTACCCATTTTTACAAACAAAATGGAGTTTAAGTGTTTTGGTTGGCCCTCGCCAATCGCCTGGCGGGGGGGCTATTTTTGGGGTCGGGGGTGGGGGGCTAAGCTCCCCCTAGCCCCCCCCCCTAGTTGCGCCACTGGTGTTTATAGAAATAATAGTGAAAATTTATGGAAAACAGTGCGGACACTTGACATTTCAGCAAAAAGTAGGAGTTTGGATTTACTCACAGGTATGAACAAGCCAACTGAAATAAATAATTTTTTCTGTAACTGTCAAATGCAATTGAACCTGATAGGGAACTAATTTTTTTTACTCATCCGATTTACTCACAGATTTCGACGCTAAGTTTGAATTTACGTTGGTTGAGGAATTTACAGTATATAGATGTCTCAATAAAATTAAATCGATTATTAATTTTTTTAGCTTTTTCAATATTAACATTATTAATATATTATAAAATAAGACTAAATATCCCCTTATTACTTAGTTAACTTAAATTTAAACCGATTTCTATATATCATTAACAATTTTCCGGAAAAATATTAAACTAAACATGATAATCCAATTTGTTTAAAAAATAATGTTATTTCGATTAGGTGCTTTTTTCCATTATATCTCCGTAACAACTAATGAAACAAAATATGTTCAGTTGTAATATATATATATATATATATATATATATATATATATATATATATATATATATATATATATGTTATTAAGTAACAGCGTTTCTGTTTTGGAAAAGCTCCGACGTTGTTTTGTAGTGACACAGAAACAACCGTACCGGTATACGACAATTATCTAAAAGGAATCGTGAAACACGAAGAAATGTTTTAGTACTTGCTTACACAACGTTGACAAAGTTTACGACATTTTGTCTCGTACACGTGAAAAGCTAAATATCCTGCGTAAGTGTGATGCTGATGTTTACTAAAACCAGTTAATAATTTTTGATGCAAATTTGAATTTTATTTTAAAGGTTTCTATATTAAATATCTTTAGTGAATCGAGGTTTATGAATAATTTATAACAGAAAAACTATTTTTTTTTCTTGTATTAATACAACATTCAAGGATGCGCTTTATTCATTATTTTAAAAATAGATGAAAAAACCAGCTGCGATGTATTCAGCAAACAGGCGGCTTGTGGTAGACGCAAATAATAACTTCACTACATTGCCCAACTCCCGAATATTAAAAAGTCTACATTTTATCGTTTTACGCGTAAAAAAAATATAACTACCGTTTTTTTTTTACTCACACTGATACATCGTTATGTAAATTGTAAACCGTTATTCACACATTGCAAATAAGTGCAACCTCTTTAATCCGAACACTATATTTATTGTTAGACCTCATTCGGATTTTCAGATCGTTCAGATTACGTAGTTCTACTTAATTTTATTTTATGCATAATATCATTTTATATATATATATATATATATATATATATATATATATATATATATATATATATATATATATATATATATATATATATATATATATATATATATATATATATATATTTATATATATATATATATATATATATATATATATATATATATATATATATATATATATATATATATATATATATATATATATATATATACAGTGTGTCCAAGATAAGGATGTACAGCATGGGGATCTCGGAAACCGTAAGAGATATAGTATAGGTTAAATTAGACAAAAGTTGCGTATTTTGATGCCCAACAAAATCCCGTTTTACAAATTTGAAAATTCTAAGCCGTTCCGTAAAAAACACTTTTTCATTCTCACTTTTTAAGCCGTACAAGGTGACGTTAACAAATTTTCATTACAACGTTTCGTTTCGATGGAACCACCATCAACTTTGATTTTTCTTGTAAGACGGAAAAAAAGTACACCCAGATTAGATTGCGCTTTTCATTGCGAATTCAACGATGTACTACACAATATGGTTACTTATAATTACGAAATTGTAGTGGCGGATTTGTGGTTTAAAACTATTTTTTGGGTTTTTCCGCCTTAGAAAATTAGAAAAAAATAAAAAGTAAAATATAATTACCCTATAAATTGAATAGATAGTCTTAAGTTCTGGGTCCACTATGAAGGTACCCGAGGAACGACACAAATGTTTGTTTTCTGGACGTTTCGAGGGAAAGTCTACCCCCGTCTTCAGAAAACCTGCTTTTAGTATTTTATTTGTAGGTTTGCTGAAGACGGGGGTAGACTTTCTCTCGAAACGTCCAGAAAACAAAAATTTTTCAGTGTCGTTCCTCGGGTATCTTTATAGTGGACCCAGAACTTAAGACTATCTATTCAATTTATAGGGTAATTATATTTTATTTTTTATTTTTTTCTAATTTTCTAAGGCGTAAGAACCCAAAAAATGGTTACTTATGTTTTTATCCAGGCTTTTTAATAAATTTCTAGCATTTTATTATAGTAGGCCATGAAATCCTAACGATAAAAGGAAAAAAAACAGTTGACAAGTTCGAATGAATGTATTTATTTATTTAACAAATATTCAAACAAGTAAATGTTTGTATTGTTATTGTTTTTGTCGTTTTTTTAATTTATTTTATTCTACAATGGATGGAGGTAATTTTAGAAACGAAGAAAAATGTGATATGCTATATCTTGCTACTTTTTATGCCAAAGAAATTGTGTAGGAGCCGAGTGCATGTATTCTAACAAATACCCAGAGCGGAGACAACCTGACAAGTGTATTTTTCGGCGTTTGCTATTTAATCTAAAAGAATATGGATCATTTAAAAAGCCTGTATTATACCGAAAAAACCCTCCAATGAAGAAAACCAATACAACGTTCTACAATCTGTTATTGAAAATCCACAAACTTCCACCAGAGAAATTGAAGACCACACTGGGGTCGCTAAATCTACAACTCAATTTATTTCAAGGAAAAATCAATTTAAGCCTTACAAATTCCGAATATGTCAAGAATTAAAACCGGGGACGATGAACGACGTAGACATTTTTGTGATTGGTATACCAGGATGTGTGAAGACAGTCTTAATTTTCCTTATAAAGTGATTTGGTCTGATGAAAGCATGGTAACCAATAACGGTATTTTTAACAGGCGCAATACTCACTATTGGTCACAACGAAATCCACGTATAAATAGACCATCCAGACATCAAGATCGATTTGGATTTAATATTTGGTGTGGGATTTTTGGTAGCAAGATTATAGGCCCTATTTTCTTTCACAATTCATTAACTTCCGAGCGGTACCTTGAGATCTTGAGGCACGATTTAGAAGATGCATAGATAATTTACCGTTAGGCGCTGTACACGGCTGTTGGTTCCAACAAGATGCTGCTCCAGCCCAAAACTCCATAAAAGTTCGCCAATAGTTAGCTGAACGGTTTAAAGGAAGATACATTGGGACTTACAGTGAAACACCTTGGCCTCCAAGGTCCCCGGATCTAACTCCCTTGGACTTTTTCTTGTGGGGCTACATAAAAAATGAGGTATTTAAGAAATGTTTTGACAACGAGGAACAATTATATCAGTCAGTACGAGCAGCATTTAATACAATTACTCCTGAAATGTTAAGTCATATTTTGGAGTCTACCGTTAGACGGGCGTACTAATTTGTTTGAACATTTGTTATAGTTAGTAAATAAATAAATACATTCATTCAAACTTGTCAACCGTTTTTTCTTCCTTTTATCGTTAGGATTTCATGCCCTACTATAATAAAATGCTAGAAATGTATTAAAAAGCCATTTTTCTGGATAAAAACATAAGTAATCATATTGTGCTGTACATCGTTGAATTCGCAATGAAAAGCGCAATCTAATAGTGGGTGTACTTTTTTTCCGTCCCATAAGAAAAATCATTGTTTCAAATCAATCAAAGTTGATGGTGGTTCCATTGAAACGAAACGTTGTAATAACAATTTGTTAACGTCACCTTGTAGAGTTTAAAAAGTGAGAATGAAAAAGTGTTTTCCGTTTTTTCATATCTTTTCAGATAGCTTCAAAAAAAAATTAAAACGAAATCGCAATTGTTCGGTTTTTCTTAACGGCTTATAATTTTCAAATTTGTAGAACTGGATTTTGTTGGGCATCAAAATACGCAACTTTTGTCTAATTTAACCGACACTTATCGTTTCCGAGATCCCCATGCTGTGCATCCTTATCTTGGACACACTGTATATGTATATATATATATATATATATATATATATATATATATATATATATATATATATATATATATATATATATATATATATATATATATATATATATATATATATATATATATATATATATATATATATATATATATACAATTTGTTGCTTTTCAAGGACGATCCTTAATACAAGTTTAGTGCGACATTTTGGTACATAAGGGCTATTGAAAGGTACAGTTTATAGAGAAAGAAATAAAAAAAATATAAATAAGATAATAACACATTAAAATTGTTGAATATGTAAGGAATTAAACGAAAATAAGCAACGGGTGAGGGGGTATCACACTAGTGTTGATATAGTTTTTTCAACACTAAAATATACATACATAATATAAAATATAATATTTCTACTGAACTTCTCGTGTAAAACCTATCGTTTTCAAACTCGAAGGATTTCCGCAGTAGGCTCGTTTAAAAACTACGACTTTCAACTCTTGTTACGTGACAAGGATCACTTGATCAGAAAACGGGTTTTCACTGAGAATGTCTAATAAGTAAGATTTATTTAAAAATGTGGATGCACAATTATTTGGACCAAGGGAATTTTAAATAGATTCATTCATTTTCAGATTCAGGCAAAATCTCAGCAACGGAGCAGATCGCCTGTGATGGAAAGGCTGGACTTAATTTCCAGCAATTTAAGCCCGAAACTTAGGAACGAAGTATCCCCCACCCGGCTTATATCCAGGGATGAGAGCAGCAGAGACGGCGCCCCCAGTAGTCCTTTACCATCCACCGGCAAATACTCTCTTATGCAATTTGCCATGCAAAATTTCAGACAGCTATCCGAGTAAGTATATACCTGTATTTAAAACACAAAGTTATTTTTTCCCATTTCGCCAACATTTCCCACTTGACTAACATGTATATATATATATATATATATATATATATATATATATATATATATATATATATATATATATATATATATATATATATATATATATATATATATATATATATATATATATATATATATATATATATATATATACTTCTCAATTTGTTTTACAAACTGCCAGTGGCGTAACTACAATAGTGCGAATGGTGCGGTTGCGCTAGGGCCCGGCGGCCCAGTTAAAGTCTACAGAAGAAATTATCGTATTAGAAGTTTCGATTGAACCAAAAACTATCGATGGATAAAAGCGCACAATTAAGTAAGGAAATCAGATATAAAAATAATCGACTTTTATAGATAGGCGACATTAACCGCTTTACGTTGATAAAGGTCAATCGAATAACATTTCTACGGGGCATAGAGAGGGAAGATGCAAAATAATTACTGAACTGATAGTTTATTTTAAATTATTTGCTTTGGGCAGGGCCTCATTACCCATTAGGACCGGTACTAGTCCGGCGCCGCCTTGCTGCAACAAAAATCGTTAATATAATTTTCCTTGTTTCATTTCATCAGTAAGTAGGTCATTTTTATATATTAATATATTAAGGGAGGGGACAAGTGTCTACTATACAATGGAAAGGACTTTTTTTTGGTCGTCATTTTTTCCCCCTGTAAATACGTTTGGGCGAAAATAATTAATGCGGCTCCGGCTGCAATTCTTTGAGGGGATAGGGCCGATAGGGGCCCGAAATCTCAAACTGGCCTAGGGTCCCAAAAGTTGTAGATGTAGTAATGGCTTTAGATGCTTATTTTTTGTGTCCTGTATTGGGTTCTGGACTAAAACAGGCGTATAATTGCAGTAACACCGATTTTATATTTTCTTTTGTGAGTATTCAGAGTTTTAGTTGTGATAAAATGAATTACAATACAAATCGGAGAGAAAAAAGCTGTAGAAAACGAAGCAAAATTGAAAGAGCATGTAAAAATAGACAATTTTTTTCAAGTTATAGAGAAAAATAACACCAATCATTCGTCTAATCGTAAGTCGGTGTAATTAGAGTTATTATTATACTGTATATCGAATATACAATGGTTGATATATAACCTTATTGGGTCCTTATCCGATTTGCTGGAGCTATTGTGAATGTTAAAACAAGATTTCAACATTTTTTGCGATTTATGAAATCTCCTAATTTTCTTTTATTTGTATGGATTTATCATAGAGTGATTACGCCACTGCAAACTGCATATATAAGCTAAGCTTGTAGCTCTGGCCTCCAGAGTGAATAAGTACAATCACAGTGTACAATGTGCTGAAGTTTCTTAATTGACTGCTTTAAACCTAAATACATTTTTAAATTCTTTACGAATCTACTATGTACTTCAATACATCTTATACAGGGTGGGAATTATAAATGGAACGCTGCTTATAGCGGATCCATGAATAATATTTCTCTAAAATCCTGAAATAGATACTCAAATATTTTCTTGGGCTTCGTTTTTGTCATGTAAACAAAAACTGGGACACCCAAAGGGGGGACGCAGCTCTAAACAACTTTTTTTTTAAATTGAAAGACACCTTTTATGGCAACTGTTTCGAAAGCTTATTGAAAAAGGAATTTGCCATTAATATGTTTTTGGCATCTGTCAAACCATGTGTCAGAAATTTATTAAAAACCAATTTTTAAATATAATAACATTAATAATAACAATAAAACTGAAATCTTATCTTTCTAGTGTAAAAATTGTTGAAAATGTGCCCCTTTAACTTGTTGGCACAGACCCAAACGATGGTAGAATTCTTCCCTTACCCGTTCCAAAACTTCTGGCGCGATTAAACGCATTTCTGCTCTAATTCTTGCCTTCAAATCTTCTAGATCTTCAGGTCTGGTTAAATAGACCGTTCTTTTTAAATCACCCCATAAGAAAAAAATCTAAGGGTGTCATATCCGGGGATCGGGGTGGCCACTCTATAAATCCTCGCCGTCCTATCCACCTATTTGAAAATATAACATTTAAGAACTCTCACATTTCTTGCAAAGTGAGGAGGGCTCCATCCTGTTGAAAAAATATCCTTGGATCTAGATTTCTATTATTAGGGAATATTGTTTGCAGTTGTGGTATTAAAAATGTTTGGAGAAAATTTAAATACAGGTCTCCATTTAAAGTTTAAGTTAGTAATTTAAGTCCTCAAAAAAGAATTATTCCAGCCCAAACATTAACTTTCCCTTTACGCTGTGAATGACATTCAACAATCCAATGAGGATTTTCGTCTGCATAATACCGGCAATTTTGACGATTAACCTAAAATGGAGTTTAGTTAATAAGTCTAAATAGGTTTGGAGATATGATTCTCAAAGTGGTCGAAATCGAACCAAATGGTCGATTTCGTCTTGCAACGAAAAAGGCATTTGGGGACTCGTAAGGTGTAAATAGGGATAAACTTACAATAATTGCAACAATTTATGAATACAGACATTGTACCTCACTCATTTGAAGCCAAATGTTAATCAAAACAATCGATCAATTGTTATCAGAACATCAGGTTAATCCCTTACATTAACAACATTATTTACGTTTCTTTTTTAAAATTTTGAAAGTTGATATTTTTTCTCTGATTTATTTTGTCAAAATAAAAATATTCGTATGATTTGGGTATGAATTTTAAGAAAGCTAAAATTGTTGCTTTGTTTTCGTCCATCAAAATATTCACAATGTGTGAGTTTTACTAAAGGTATAAATAAAATTGTAATTACTTTTTTGCAACAAACCGTTCTACAAAAAAAAAACGTTTAATGTCAGAAGGAGTGTTACTACTGTCGTCTGTGAAAAAAACACATTTGACGTAACCAGTTTAGTACCATTTAATATTGAGTAAGCAGGAGTCTACTGCAAAAAAAACGTCAAATTACAGTTACAAGTTAGTTCTTGTACACCAAACCCAAACATGCAACAGATATCTCAAATATGGTAAAAAAACGCATTATATACTTTTACTTTATTTTTTTTTTACTTAAATAATACCTATATCTTAACATTGCTATAGCAGCATTGTTGTAATTTTTTCTGATAGGGTGTTTATGTGTTTACACTAATTTAACTTGTTTCAATAGGAAAACCCCAAATATTTAATATGGTAAATATATATTAAAGTACGTGTTCTTGGGTACTTGGTTCTTTAATATTTGAGACAATATATATTTATAGCAATATTTATATTACAAATGTTTCGACTAGAATCTAGTCTATAAGATTACAACCTCTTATTAAGGTTAAGATTTTTAAACGTTTAAACATATCTATTTTTTTCGGCTAGTAATTGTTTATAAAACAAAATATTTCACATTACACATTAAAATTTGATTCATAAGCAGGAAACATAAATTTACACAATGCGTCCAATATGCAAAATATAGACGGACACAATATTAAATATAGACGGATACACCCTTCCCCTGAATTTTAAAATATCAACTAACATTTAGTCGAGTATATATTAGTATTTCTACCTTGGTTTTTTTCTTATTAAATATTGATAACGTATAATAGTGGAATAATACAAGACTTGTTTCGAAGCACGGATTGTTGGGAAAATTAATTCGAGTAGCATCCGGAACACTTTTGTTTGGTATACCGTCCTGTTTGTACCTCTTATTTTTCTGGTGATGCAGATTGTGATTTTTAAGTCTTCTGCTTCAATAGTAAATTGAAGTTTGAGGTAAAATTAGTTGAATGCGTTTAGGAGATAATTACATTATTTTTAGGAATTGCACTTACGCAATCATCGACATATCGAAAAAATTTACTTTACACACAACATTCCTCGAAATGATTTTTTTTATTAGAACAGTGAAGTCTGACCCAATTTAGTTCCGCACATGGTAATTTAGTAACACATAAGTTGTATTTTCTTCATTCATTTTTATGGGGCACCATTTTGTTTCCACCTTAATAGATTCGTACTAATATTTTACCAGTTTCTACCTATGCCTATGGCATAATTTAAAATAACTTGAACAAGTAGATTTTTTACACTAATTTTTTTTAAATTTCAATATATTACCATTTTGTTCTTTTATGTTGAATTCGAAGTTTTACCAGTTTATTTATTTATCACAGGTTGTTTTTTTAAATATTTTATTAGCCTAAAAATTTGTTTTGCCATCTTGGATTAGTACTAAAATGTTACCAGTTCATTCCTATATATTACTCGACCTTTTTTACCAAATTTGAGGAGAATTGGTTTTTTAGTTATAATTTTTACAACACATCACTAGGCTACCGGCTACTGTTTTGTCCAGCTTTATTGAGTTTTTATCAAAATGTTACCATGTCATCTCCTTATGACCCATAATTTTAGCTATACCGCAAACAACAGACAGACAGACCAACAGATCGACAGACATACACCAACGGAATTGAAAAAAAAAAATTTTTTGGCATCTGCAGAGACCCGAAAACGTGGAGATCTATAAGATCCTGGAAGGTTGACTTTATGATTACAACTACAACATAAAATATATTTTTAATATACATTTTCTTGGGTATTTCGTATTTAAGACAACATATCTTTGTTCGTCAGTGCTACAACAATTTATTAACAAAATTTTTAAACGTTTAAAAATAGATATTTTGTTTTAATGAGGTAATTTTTTATAAAATCAAAAAATTTCAAATTTGAGATCAAACATTAAATCTTTGTTCATAAATAGAAAACAAATATTAGACAATGGATACAATATTCAAAACACTGATGGACACAGTATATATATATATATATATATATATATATATATATATATATATATATATATATATATATATATCTTCCATAACTGCCCAATCGGCATGGGTGCACAGCGCTGTAGTTTTTTTTTGAAAAGGCTTTCGTTTCTTTTAAGACGTGATTCAGGAATATTATATTATTATTAAAATTCATATTATTATTATTATTGTCACCCAAATCTTTACTGTTTATGTGTAGCCTCTTTCATGGGCTATTTGGATTTGGGTTTAATCGTTCCTATTGATTTTATTCTAAGAGGTCAGCCGGGAACATTGACGGATTGACGCGATGTAAAATTAACCGGTTCGGAGGAAATTATCAGGAGTTTCGTTGTTGATTGTTTTTTAAATTTTGTTACTATATATTAGTATTACTTTTAAAATGTTAGTTTTATTAAGCTGGGTTAGTTATAATAGGGTTATTATTAGGAGTTAATCTAATTAGGGCTTTATAGGTTAAAATAGACCCTAATATAACTCTACTAAAATATTTATAAAACTCGTGATTTTAAATATTCATACCTTGAAGTCCAGGAATATGGGGAGGCATTTCTTATTATATAGTTTTCAGGTGTAAAAAGAGTTTAAAACTATAGTTGCCGTCGAATTTTGATGGGTGTATCATCTTAACCTAACCTAGACTTAGTAAGTTTGTAATATTTAACAATGATAATTATTATTAAACCGAATGAATGCAAATAAATTATCAACGTTGAAATAAATTAATATTGTAAATGAAGAGAATTTAACTGTATTATATTCTTAATATATATATTTTTTAATAAATATGTAATAATATGTTGAGCACTTAAGCGAAGTTTATCGTCAAGTTCAACTGAAAGAAATCGTAGGCTTAAAAGATCAGTTAAAATGAAACGATGTTTCTTCAACTTTTAAGATAACTGAAACTGCAATGTACATAAATTACATTATGCACACTAAATATACATATTTTGATATTTCCACTTCGACTTTAATAAGCCGCACCGGTGAAACGGTGTGCAACCACTGGGCAAGTATATATTGTAAAAAATTAGAAAGCATAGACAATTTTTTATGTTTTTCATATACCAATTGGATGGCTGTTGAAGACTGTATTTTAATGGAAAATAAGTTGTATAATGCTATATTTACAAGGGAGTTTTGTTTGGTTTTATTTGTGCTTTTAATATAAAGATTCTAAATAATTTTTACTTCCCTTGTAAAAGGGAAGTATTATAATCGTGAAAAAATCACCCTCTGAGATTTTTTCAGATCTTGACGTTTCAGGGTTCCTAGATGCTCATAAATATGTTCTTTCAATTCCGTTGGTCTGTCTGTCAATTTGTCTGTTCACGGCATAACTAAAAAAAACTACTCACTCGATTGAGTTCAAACATTAAGTCATATGAGGATGATCTGGTAACATTTTGGTAAAAATCCAATAGGGCAAAACAAAATGGAGGTCTAGCGAAATGTTAAAAACATTATTACTAAGAAACCACTGATTTAATTTATCTCATATTTTTTACAAAAATCAACTATTAGGTATATAGGAAACAACGGGTTAAATTTTGGTACGAATCCAAGATAGCGGAACAAAATGGTTGAAAAAACTACTTAACGGACTAATTTCAAACTGTATGCTATAACTAACTGTGGTATAGACGTAAACTAGTAAAACTCTGGTTCTAATTTAAGACGGCGGCCAAACAGAACGTTTGTGGTCGTGAAAATATCACCCTTTCAGATTTCACATATCTTCACGTTTTTGCGTCCCTAGGTGCCAAAAAATATTGTTTTATCAATTCCGTCAGTCCGTCTGTCGGTTTGTCTGTCCATCTGTCAGCTTGCAGCATGCCTTAAAAACTACTAATGAGATTGACTTCAAATTTTAGTCGAAAATTAAGGGTCATATGGGAATGATCTGGTAACATTTTTGTAAAAATCCAATATGACAAAACAAAATGGTGTCCTAGTGAAATGTTAAAAAAAATATTGCTAAAAAAAAGGACTTTTTATTTCAAATTTTGCACAAAAATATTATGTAGGAATCAACTGATAAAATTTTGATACGAATAATAACAACTACTTATTGAATGTATTACTTCCTTCGTAAAGGGGAATTATTGTAATCCTGAAAAAATCTGTCGGGGTCCCTAAATATAGAAAACATATTTTTTCAATTCCGTCGGTATGTCTATTTGTCGGTCTGCCTGTTTGCGGTACAGCTAAAAAACTACTTACCCGATTGACTTCAAATTTTGATAAAAAATTAAGTCATATGGAAATCACTTGTTCACATTTTGATAAAAATTCGAATATTGCGAAACAAAATGGCGGCCTGCTCAAATGTAAAAAAAATTAATGTTAAAAAACTACTTATCTAGTTTACCTCAAATTTTGCAAAAAATTCAAATCTAATATGGCGAAATAAAATGGCGGCTTAATAAAATTTTTAAGAATTTAACTTGAAAAGAATTACTTAATAGTTCGATTTTAAATTTTGTACAAGAATTAACTGTGGTAGAAGATGAACTGGTAAAATTGTGGTACGCATTCAAGATGGCGGAACAAAATGGCGGCCAAATGAAATGTTAACGTGAAAAAACTTGCAGGTTTTACACATATTTACGTTTTAGCGTCCCTAGATGCCAAACAATATATTTTCTCAATTCCATGTGTCTATCTGACGGTCTGTTTGTTTGTCAGTTCGCGGCGTATCTAGGAACTACTTATACGATTGACTTCAAATTTTGAAAAAAAATTAATAGTTTTGTGGGAATGACCTGGTATTATTTTGGCAAAAATCCAATATGACGGAACAAAATGACGGCGGCCTATTGAAATGTTAAAATAAGTAATAATAATAAAAAAATTATCCAATTTATCTCAAATTTTACACAAAAATCAAGAAATTAACCTGTAATATTTTGGTATGAATCCAAGACAGGAAAACAAAATGGTGGCCTAATAAATTATTTAAAAAATCAGTCTAAACTATACAAAATGGCGACCTAAAAAATCAGTGTAAAAAATCAATTTATCTTAAATCATGCCCAAAAAATAAGTGTGGCATAGTGGTAAAATATTGGTACGATTCCCATATGGTGGAACATAAAGGTGCGCAATAAAATGTTAGAAAAGACAGTGAGTATACTAAATGAATATGTGCGGAATTAAATTGGGTTACACTTTACTATTCCTAATGAAAGGAAAGATTCATAACGACGGAAGTCCCGGGTAAAGGAAATTTCCCGATTTTTTTACTTACAGTTAAAGCAAAAAATACTAAAACTAGAAAAGTTACCTAATTAAGTTGTTTATTATATTTACATAAGAAGCAATTCAGTATGTTTGTAAGCACACAAGGTTTCCTCTAACTGTTCTATCATATCTATCATCTATATTATTGAGTAATACTGTGTGTAGTACCATAAATATTTTCTTTAGCATGATTAATTTTTGCTTAAATGTTAACCTTTCAGAAACTCTAGTGCCTCAAGTAAAACTGAATTTATATTTTTTAATCATAAGTAATTATAATAAATATCAAAAAATGCTGGGAATGTTTCAAATTTAAACTTTTCTATTTTATGTAAGTACATATATTTTAGTAAACTTTGGCTATATCTACTAGTTATTTTACTAACATATCCATAGTGTCTTGCAAACAGATACACAATTTTGTCATTTTGAGAAAAATGGTATCCTGCAATAACTACAGATATAAACTTTAATTAAAAAATATTTCATTTATCAGTCGTTTAACGTGATTTAAATCAAAGGTTAGATACAATTTCCTAAGATAGGCATCAAAGACATTAAAACAGGCTATATATTAAAATGTTTGATTTTTTTAAAATTATGAATTGGATTTAAGTAACAGTTATACTATTATAAAATAGTAATTACTTTTAAATTACATTAAATTTAAATTTGCTTATCTTCAAATCTTATATCATTACTTCCAATAACTTTTAATTACGTACCTGTTTTTGTCAGCACAATAAGATGTTAGTGTATTCTTTACATTACTACTTGAGGGCTACTTTTTGCGTGTACCCTATATATTAAAATAGATAACATCGCTCATTGAAATATTGTTGAACCATCGACTTGTCCGTTTCATCATAATTTTATTTTATTGTAGTTATTAGTCGAATATAAAAATATCTAAGTATTGTTTTTACTATAGAGTGTATGGTTTCGAACCTTTTGACATGTTGGTAAGTTCTTTCCGTTTAAGGAATTTTTTTCTTTCGAAGGGAAATAAGAAATCATTCAACTTTTCGTAAAACTGTAAAATATATACTTTTAACATGTTTTGTTTTGATTTGTGCACAAAAAATTATAGTAAAATGAGAAGTTTCTTGATCCAGTGAAACGTTTATCATCCACCGAGTCAACGCAATGTCAAAAAAATCCATTTCTTAAAAGCTCCGTACAAGATATCTTGTATAATAAGTTAAAATAATAGTTATTTAAGTTCTAAACTTTTAAAAAATCTTACTATTAAACATTACGCCTTCTAAAATAATATCTTATTACTCTTACTCAGTGAGTTAGAACTTTAAATAGCTTTAAATATCTTGATACTTCCACTTCTTTTCACCACAATGATAGTCCCCGATGAATTATACTACTGTCATTGGTATCCAAGCCTACTGCCCATAAAAAAACACCAACATGTTTTGCTTTAGTTGTCGTAAGTGTGCTAAAAACTCAGTATGTACTTAAATACAATTTAAAACCCCCTTATATAGTAATTGTGTATAAAATTGAAGTAAAAAAGTGCTTAAGATAATAGACACCAAACTGTAATCGCGATAAAAAAATTGTTATTTATTTTAAGACCTATAAACTAAATAGGTAATATATTTTCATATATTATACAATATAATTTAATTTGTGAAATGAAATAGCTATTTAGTATTTATTATGACAGCAATAGAAAAGCTTGAGAAAAAATTTCTTTTTATTGTTTAAAAGTTAAAAGTGATAGTTAATAACAGAAAATGATCTATAATGGACTTTACTGAGGTATTTGCTTTGCTAACAAAACTTTAAAAATATACTTTATATCCTTTATTTGAACCAAGAAATAAAGAATCTTACTTTTAAGCATTAATGCATTTTAAACTACTACTACTTAAAATTGCAGATTGCAATTAATGATAAAATATATTTCGATATTGTAATTTTTTGAGGTCCATACAAATTTTAACCAAGAGTGTATTGAGTGTGGTAATTGCGAATATCGGATTAAATTTAAAGTAAAAAAATGCCTTAAATACATTGTTGATAAAGTTTTCTTAAAAATATTGCTTTAAGAACAGTAATGGACTACCCAAATTTCAAAAAAACACCTGCTCAGTTTTCGATATACCAGGGTAGCTCGATGAAAGTTACCACATACTATAGATAATCAAGCGGGGTCACATCCTAAATAGTCCCAATAAAAATTACGTTTTTTTCAGTTTGGATCACCAAAGAATGGAACCACCGCATCAAAAGTCGAAGAACAAATCCAAAGACTGGACGTGGAAACAACAGACTGATGTTATCAAATGGCAAGGCATACCAATGGACGGACCTCTACTGAGACTAGATGATCCCGAACTCACTCCCTTAGCAATTGAATGTTTCGACTGCATTTTGAGATACTGTGGTGATCAACCTCTAACTCCAGAAATGTCCGAAGTTAAATGTGTCTACACTGTATTGATGGTAAAAACTTCGTTATTATGCCTTTTAATTGCTTTTCTTACACTATACTTCTTTACTCTGTTAGCTTTTTATTTATTACGCCTTTTTAATGCTTCTTCTTACACTCTACTCTATTAGTTTTTAACATCAATATACTTTTACGCACACTTGATATTTCCTTTTTTTCCACTTTCTTCTTGTTTGTCTCTAATGTTATTTGCTTAGCTTTGTAGTAGGTGAAACTTATTTGCTGTTTCTTTTAATTTAATCGACATATATAGATAATGTTTTGAATCAATAAACTTTAAGCAAAGCATAAGTCCGACCTAATTAAATTATTAATGAAAACCACACAACTTTGAGAACTATTTACTTCTGTCCTAAGAGAAAAGTATTTTAATCATGAAAAATTCACCCTGCGTAGTTTTTGTAGATATTTGCGAAAATCATGTTCTTCCATTTCAATTTTTTGTCTAGATGTGTTTTTTTGTCTTTATGCGGCATAACTTAACAACTACGTATCGACATAACTTCAAATTTTGGTCAAAAATCAAGCGTGATACGGGGATTGAATGGTTATATTTTGGTAAAAATCCAATATGGAGGAACAAAGTGTCGTAAAGGGATAAATTGGTAAAATTTTTTTATAAAGCCATTATGCTCCAAATAAGTACTTATCCAATTGACTTGAAACATTGCACAAAAATCAAGTGTAAAACAAGGATAAGTCGGTAGTATTTTAGTGCGAATACTATATGGCAAAATAAAATGGTGGCCTAAAAAAATATTTAAATATTTTAATTTAATAACCCAAACTCAAACAAGCATAAAGTTAAACTTATTTTCAAAGCTGAGAGAAAACTATTACAACAATAAAAATATATAATATCCACGATTGTACATGATGCAATTAAAACATTTACATATTATATACCTAGTTGACGAAAAAATAAAACTGTAAGCCATCATACATGCACACTGAAAATTCATTAAATAATAGAAAAATTACAACAAGTTAGTCGTCTTCATCAAAGTCAAGAATATAAATGAAATAAATAAAATAAAAACTGTACAATAAAATTAAAATACTAAAAACTCATAATTAGATTAAAAATAAACAAAAGCATTTAGTAACAAACATAGTAAAAGACTCCAAATCTCGGTCTCATTAAATTATAATTTTACAATTTACAACAAACGTGACACGTCTTTCGCCCTTTCGAGCATCATCAGACCTACAAACAACATATCATAATATGCTTTCGCAACTAGTAAATTTTTAACTTCCCTTCTGAATATTCTTTCTGACTCATATTTAAAGGAAGATTATCAAGCAGCTTTTTGCTGTTAAAGACAACGGAATTCCATATCAAAGTAGTAGATGGTATAGCTAGCGCAACATTATGTGTTTGTCGAGTTCTGTAATTTTGCTCTTCAATTATAGTACTTTTATACTTTTTATGTATGAGGCATACTTATTATATAACATTACATATAATAATAAAAAATTGGTAAATTCACCTTTACCCACAACTTCCGTCAACCTATATAGGTACTCATATAATTATTTGGTAATAACTTTAATCAAATCCTATCCATTTATTTCATTTTCTTAAGTTATTTATTATTAATATTATTATTATCATTTATTTTTCACAATATTATTTTCGTAGTTTATAATAATCTTAATATAAATTATGCCCTTTATTATTTTCCTCCATAAAAAGAAGGTTTTTTCCAGGAAATACAATTTTACCGATTATTTAAAAAATTTATTAAGCGGCTTTTTTGTTTTGCCGTATGGGATTCGCATCAACCAGTCTATCCCGGTTTAATACTTGACTTTTGTACAAAATTTGAAGTCACTGTTTATTCTTTCGCAAATTTTGAAGTCCGTTCGATCAGTCGTTTCTTAATAATGATTTTTTTAGTTTTTTTTTTGGATTATGTGTGGCTGCCATATTAGATTTTTACCAAAATGCAAGTATTTTATCCACATACGACCCTTGAATTTTTACGAAAATTTTAAGTCAATCATATAAGTAGTTTTTAAGTTATGCTAGATATAAACAGACCGACAGTCTGACGGAAATGGAAAAACAGGATTTTCGGGATCCCCAGAGACTGGAATAAATTTCGGTTTACAGTATTTGTATAAATATATTTTAAAATAATTATATGCATATATTATTAAAGACTATGTTATATGTATGTAGTCTATGTATGCGTTATATGTACGAGGAAAGTTGTGGGTAAAGGTGAATTTACCGATTTTTTCACAATGCGATAAAAGCGTTTTAAGAGGGAGGTATTGTAATCGTGAAAAATCACCCTCCGAGATTTTTACAGATCTTTGCGTTTTCAGATCCCTGGACCCCGAAAAACATAGTCTCCCATTTTCGTCAGTTCTGTCGGTCTGTCTGTGTATACGCGGCATTGGCAAAACTATCCAAATCCAATATGACGAAACAAAATGATGGCGTCACAAAACATAAAATTATTATTAAAAAACTGCTTATCGAATGGACTTGGGCGGAACATGAAATGAGATGTTTAAAAATTCAGTACCAAAAAACTAATTAACCAATTTACTTGAAAATTTGCGTAAAAATCAAATGTTACGCAGGTATAGACTGGTAAATTTTTGGTGCAAATACTATATGGCAAAACAAAATGGCGATCTAATAAATTGTTTAAATATTCGGTAAAATTCCATTTCCCGCAATAAAACCTTCTTTTTATGGAAAAAAAAATTAATTAAAATTTGAAAAATATTGAAATAAATTACAGTTCATAAAATTTGTATAAAGTTTTAGTAAATAATTAGACGCACATATAGATTGTTTATTGTAAGTAGTCGAATTTTGTGCGGGGGAAGTTTGGGAATTTACCGATTTTTTTAAATTTTATTCATTTTACTTCCCTCGTAAGAGGGAACCACTGTAACATGAAAATCACCCTCTGAGATTTTTCTAGATTTTTGTGTTTTATGTTTCCTAGACTCCGAAAAACATCATAAATAATTTATCCGATTAACTTCAGATCTTAATCAAAGATCCAGGATCATAGGGGGATGGTAAAAACCCAATATGGCGAAAAAAATGGCGGCCTCACAAAATGATAAAAAAATAATTATTAAGAAACTACATAATATGGCGATAAACTGGTAAAATTTTGGTTTAACGGCTTTATGAAGGAACAAAATGGCTACATAATGAAATATTTAAAAATTCAATACAAAAAAAAATTTTTCCAAATGTCTTAAAGTTTTGTATAAGTAACCAAGTACAAAACAATGATAATTTGGTGTAATTGTACTCGAGAAAACCCAACACAATGGCAAAACAAAATGGAGTAAAATTTAATTTTCAGTAATTTCCTTTTTATGGAGGAAAATATTAAATAATATAATTTATTTTTTATAGAATATGTAACTAAAGTTATAATAAATAATATATATAAATAAATTTTAAAACATCGGAACTTCCCTCGTTGTGAATCCTTTCTTCAGCACTTAGTAGTTTATTATTACGTACATTAAATATACAGATAATGTTATTTTTTCTTCCCTTAATAAATAGAACTATTCGAGAAAAGTTGCAGATAAAGAGATCAGTTTACCGTTACTATTTTTTCTATTGTAAATATGAATTGTTTTCTTCCGTCGATAATAAATAGGTTTCAATATACGAATATTGCATTTTTCCGTACTTTATTTTATAGTGTCACGGTCGTAGTCATTTCTACTTCCCTCGTAAGTAGGAAGTATGCTTCTGCCTATTATTTGTTTCTTTAACATTTATTTCTCACTATTCTATATTTTTCTGCTTATTTTTACCTTTACCTTTGTAAAATACAATAGCGTATTAATAATTTCGTATACAATACCTAAGGCTCTATAGAGACCCCTAGCCCTAGATTATATTCACTAGAACTCCTTTTTTATGGCGTCACATATAAAAGAGACTCTTATTAATACAATTTTTTTAATGTAATATTTCTGTTTAAACAAGTCAATTTTTTAGCGCGTTCATTTAATGTTCTGAAAGTCTTCTAACTTTCTTTTTTTAAATCTAATATTTTGGTTAATGTAATATCTACTTCTTTTTATTTAATGATTCAGCCACACTCACATTATATGTTTAACACATATTTTATTTCGTAAAAATTACAAATCAGATACCGATCAGTACCTATTTATAGCTTCAAAGCACCAATTTGATTTTTTACAATGTTCAGATTAGATCAAATATCTTTCGCAGCACTGCCACAAGTACGCTCAACTCAGGGATGAGGTGTACTGTCAGCTAATGAAGCAGACCACCAGCAATAAGTCCGAGTCTCCTGAGTCAAGTCAAAGGTAAGAAAAACATTTAAATACTATTTGTTTAAAACAAATATAGGACACGCATATAAAATAAAAACATACAGAGTGTTTTGTAATCTATGGCTTAAATAAAGGACGTAATTTTTTGCCTTATTTTAGAACTAAAGTAAGTAATATCTACGAAATGGATATAAAAAATTTTACAAAAGTGTAGTCGGTATTACTTTTTTCTAGGTCGTGACCAGTTTATTCCCCCCACCCCCCGATTTTTTTTACTTCGACGTTACTGGCTGTTTTTATTAAAAAAATCAGATTACTCTCATTTTGTTTTCTAACTATTGGTTCTTGGCTCAGACTCGCGTCAGGTGGCCCCGCAGACCCACGGCGTATTGGGTGTCCCTTAACCCTTAAAAAATATATCAAACAAACCGAAAACACAAATACGCACACATAAACCTTTCGGTTCCCGCACTTCTTTAAAACTGCATACATTTTAATATATAAAATTTATAATTTATTATTTAAACAAAACAAAATAGTCGCTAAAGTAAAATCTTATAAAAATAGGAATCTAAACCTTCAAACATTGAACTATATATACAATTAACAACAAAATAATTTGCTTGTATCCAACTAAAGTCCGGGGGTGAAGAGGAGATGTACGTTTTGGGTTGCATTATTCTCGGTAGAGAAAAACTTTTCATACCCCTTACATAAAGAAACATATTTTAAAACATAATTATGAGTTAAAAGAAGAAAAATCGTAATATATACACTTTATAGATTTTCATTTTAATTTTTAGATTGAAAAGGAATGTATATATGAAATTTTCATTTTTCTTCTTTGTTGTTAAATTAGAAAGTCTTAGAGAACTTGAAATATTGATCCACAATTGAAAATAAAAAAAATCCTACAGTCAAAAAATTTTCAGGTTGAGCAGCTGATGGGCCAGTTGAAAATCATAAAAATCATTTAAAAGTAACTGTATTTTATGCTTATTTGAATATAATATTAACTCAGAACTTAGAAACAGGTATAAAGCATTCAAAAATATTTATTCAAAATTTTAAACCCACAAGAATCTGATATTTTATCTAATGTCCGGGTGTTAATTATCCTTATCCGACTTAGCACAAAATATACCATTGGAGCTAATATATACAATTAAAAAAATTACTAATATATGCAATTTCACAGTATCAGGGAGTTTTCAGATTGTATTTTGGAAAAAAAATCAGTTAGCCACTAATTAGCAGAATCCCTGAGATCCAGTTGTTTCTAGTACTCCAGTACATCGGCTCAACCAGAAAAGAAATTTTTCAAAGCTGAAGCTAATAAATAGCTTTACAAAGTCTATTATAACACAAAATCGTCTTTTTGCTATAATATCTGTGGCAAATAAATGAGCAAAAAATATAGATGAAATAGTATATAAGTTTCTATCTTTAGGGTACAAACTTTAACGTTCCACTAGGTAAATCCAATATATCTAAAATATCTTATACGTTTTTTAGAAATATTAAAAATTTTGTTCCCCATTATTGTATTAGAAGTTTTAAGTATATTTGTTGTTATTTATAATAATATTTAGATTAAATCTGGCCCGTGTAAATTTTTGTTTTTTTAATCATTTACAGTTAAATTAAATTGACAAAGTTGGTAGTGTTTTTTTAACTATTCATATATTACCAAAATATAAAAAATTTATTATATTAAGAAGGTTTTCAAAAAAATGTTTAAGTATATATATCACCATGGCATAATTTAAGGGAGTTTTTTTTTAAGAAAGGCGTGAGGGGCCCCTTAAAAAAAGTTCGCGGGAAGGCTCACAAAAAGTTAGACACGCTAGTGTCTTGATTTCTTACTTGAATCCAATATTTTGAACCATTTTTTTTTGTTTTTATTTTGATTGCAAACATGTAATTGCAATATATAATTTTTTGGTTCATTTTAGATCTAAAAGTTCAGATTAACATCTCAAAAACTAAGATCTTTGGAACACGTTCTTATGAACTTACAGTAGGTATAGTGTATATCAAATATAAACGATTTGTCTCTAAAAATGTATCAGGTCCACGAAAAAAAAAATACAAACTTGACACTTTGTATCTCAAAACGGAAAGCGTTTGGACACATTTATATAAATTTTTAGTCCAATAAATAATAAAGCAAAAAATTACGTCATTAATTTTAAGCCATCAATTAAAAAAATCCTGTATATACAAATTTAAATTCCAACATGCTTTATTATCATAAGTACGTAATACTTGTTGACAAAGCTTCACAATTAATAAGTTAGAGTTACACTGACAGGTTGTATGTTATTATATTATAATAGAAATATCAATACAAATAATGTAACTGTAAGGTTCTTAAAGTCGTCTTATAAAATTCTTGTAAATTATAGTATGCCCTTCTTTTCGGTAGAGGCGATACAGATTTTTTAAATTTTATCTGAAGTGAGAAGTCGTACATTTTTACCTTGATTGGGGTTTGAAAGTGGTTAAAAATCATAATGCTTTCATACATGAAAGAGTTCCTTTTAGGTATGAGCAATGATACATGGTTACCTGGTACCGTATGTTATATGCACCTTTCGAGGCTTTATATACTTTTTACGTAACACCAGTACTAAAGGCAACTGATCTCAGTGGCGGCTCGTGGACTTAAGAACGGATGAAGCGCAGCGTAGCTAGGTACACAGCGCTGCCAGGCAAAAATAGAGCCTCAGACGAAAATTTTTCGGGGTGCAATGCTCAAAATGGCTGTTTTTTAACCTTTATATGATGTTAATTATCTATAGCTTTGGAGCGCTTTTTAATACTTAAGGGAAATAATATGAATTTATAAGATTTTAAATATATTTTTTTGTTCTTAAAAAACAGTTATGTACCTATATTTAAGATGATTTCGATTCGATTCGATCGATGCAAAACTGCTTCCGCCTCTGATGATCCGAACGCACTAATTTACATTAAATCTATAACAAGCGAATAAGCGCCTGCAGCCTGCAGCAGCAGTTTTATGCCGCTCCCCAATGTTGCCAACGTAAAATTGGCAAAGTGCACACTACAGCTCTTCAAATAGCACACACACTTTTAAACACCGTTAGTGTTCACAGATTTTACACGTGAAATCATGGACGACATCGGATTTTTCATCTCAAATTTGATACAAAAAAAGATGCTAAATAGTCGTCATGCGGTTAGAACTTGCTGGGTCGTGCAGCTTGCCAGAAAAAATATTTAACGATTGTTATACTTTTATTGATCAGCGAGACAGTACGCGAACAAAAACAAGCTACTTAGGTATTTATTTACCTGTTTTAAGCATCGGCTCATTATTCGCCCAATAGATAACTAAAAATTTTTCTCTATTGTCAATCGAACCCGAGCGCTAACTATGCGCATCTTTTTCTATGTTCCACTTGCAATGCAATAAGTATAGTTTTTGCACTATTTGCCAGTCGTTGAATTTCAAGCGGGTAAGCTTGACCAGTTGGCTGACATTGACCGTTGAATATAATTTTAACATATCCTCAACGGAGTGAGATAGAAAAAAATTACGAATTCGGATTCAGGTGGTCAATATTCAATTCAATAATTTTCATCCCGAGCCATAAACGAAGCCAACGAATGATATATTTTGTTATTTTCAACAAAAAATGATATTGGGCGTATTTTTGAACCTTAATTACGGGAAAAAATAAACAAAAATTTCATCTTAAAAATTCGCCTTTTTTGTTTTATTTTAATGTTTTTCGTGACTCTGAAATCTAATTATTAGAGAACAAAATTACGCTTCAATTCAAAACTACGTACCGCCTAAACGATAGTGCTCCAGTTTCAATTTGTATTTCTTTTTATTAAATTCAACAGGGCCTGGAGACTTCTATCGATAGTAGCAGCCTACTTCGCCTGCTCAGACACACTTCTGCCATATTTAATGGAGTATCTATCCAGTGCTGCGAATGACAGAAGACGAATCTGCCACGGCACTGCGGCAGTTTGCGTTACCAATCTGAGGAAGACCCAGAGATGTGGTGGAAGAAAAAATGTTCCATCGGTTGAAGAAGTGACCGCAGTCAGTGCTGGTAAGTCAAATATCGTAATAATAAAACAGCTTAACTGCTAAATAATTTTAGCTCATATTTTCAACAAGGGAAATTTCTCGTCTTGTGTTTTAGGTCGTAGCGCTCGAAGACAAATCTATAGACTACCAGGAGGTGCCGAAAGAGTTGTCAATACCAGGTGTAGCACAGTTGTTGCAGATGTGATACAGGAGCTCTGTAGTCTCATTGGTATCACAACTGAGCAAGAGCAGCAGGAATTTAGTCTTTATTGTATCGTACAGGGAGATGCTTTCACCATGCCCCTCGCTGCTGACGAGTATATTTTAGATGTGACCACTGAATTGCATAAGGCTGCTCAGCCGTTCTACCTAATATTTTGCAGATCAGTTTGGTAAGTTTAATAGATATAATTTACTAGCAAGCTTTGAACGCATAGATGATAAAGTAATAGAAATATAGTGTTTTAAAAACCAGCTGGGTCAATAAAGATATAAGTAGATGAATTTTTAAAGCGCAAAAACTTTGTCAATATTTCAGTATATTACAAAAGGCTGATTAACGGACGGACCGAGAATTGAAAGGCTCGCAAAACATGGTTCGATATGATTGGCTAATACCTCACGTGACCCAATCGGAGATTTTGATTAGAGGGTCACTAATTTGCCATTAAACACTTGAACCCGTATTCACTAAAAATTTTTAAATTTAGACCAGGTCTAACTTGACAGTTATAGGTTTAAGGTGACATTTTCAACAATTGAGCAAATAATTTGTCTAAATGTTACAATTACAAAATGATAGAGACATAAGCGAAACATATCTGGCGAACTAAGAGTTTTAGTACCATGGCAGCTAGATCTGGACTATCTCTTACACCTCTTTAGTGAATACGGGGGTTGATGTCTGCATTTGCAAGCTAGAAACAAATTCAACAAATGCACATTATTAATGGAAAATATGTTATTGTTAATAAAAAACTACAAAAGATGTCATGATTATATCAGCTCAATGATATCAAATTATTGTATTTTCATCCGAATTACATACGCTTGCGAAGTCTCAGATGGATACGACAAAATTTTTTCTCCATACAAGTTTTATCACCCCCTTAATAAATGAATTTTTAAAAATAATAAAGCTCGTGTTTTAATTCAAATATCTAGGCCTACAGGCTTAGGCTGTAGGTTCTCCAAACAACGATTAAAGTATTAATTTTATCACGATTTTAGCGGACTCGTCTGGTAAAGGAAAGTATTGTTATCGTGAAAAAAAATCACCTTTCGAGATTTTTTCAGATTTTCACGTTTCTGGGTCGAAAAAATCCCGAAAAACATGTTTTCTCAATTGTGTAGGTCTTTACGTGGCATAAAATTATTACTTACCCGATTGATTTCAAATTTTGGTCAAAAATTAAGGGTCATATAGGGATGAGACGGTAATATTTTGGTAAAAATCCAATATGGCTGAACAAAATGGCGGCCTAATAAAAGGTTTTAAAAAAATTGCTAGAAAACTACTTACCCAATTTACCCAAAAATATGCAGAAAAATTAAAATGAACTGATAACATTTTGGTACACGAGACATTATGGTGAAACAAAATTGCAACAAAAAGTTTTTATGGATAAAACTAATAAATGTCATAATTGATTTTTTTATAGAGTATGTAAATAAACTTATAAAAAAAATAATAATAATACAATAATATAATATAAATATTACAATAAAAATGACCACCTGAATGATTGTTAGATATGTAAATAAAATACATGTATGTACTGTCATAAATTTTTATTTGCGCAAGCGCAATATAACTATTCCGAAGAATGCTGACTGTCAGCTTGAGAAAAACAATATAAAAATGCTAGAAATTTTATATAGACCAAATAAATATGATGAAAAATTAAATTTAAAAAATCAATTAGTTGGTCTGGCACAACATCCCTCGTAACGAATTTCACCACACAGATAAAACAATTTAGATTTACATATATTTATTTGGCAATATCTTTAGTGATATTGTATAAATTGTAATAATAACAGAGTTTTATTAGGTAAGTTCTTGGTATTTGCGTACAAAAACAGAACAGAACTTTCCGCATATAAAATTTTCGCTTTATCAAGGAAATAATTATTGTATAATATGCATGAAGTTATTACCAAATAACTATAATATAAGCTGTAGGGTAAAGGAAGGTAGGGGTACACATTTAGTGGCAAAAACCTGACAAAATCATAACGGTAGATGAAGGGATGTAAATACGTTATTGCTATTTGCTGAGAAATATGTCTATAAATAGATATTAACGCCTTTCAATCACAGAATTCATAAAAAATATATAAACAATAACAACCGAAATACTGCAGACGCGAACTCTTAGCCATCTGCTAAGCAAACAGTCTACATTATGTTGTCTAATAGTACGCATAATTATTAAATCAAACACTAATCCCTTCCAACATTGAAAGTTTCACAAAAAAAATTGTCCCAATCCTAAATATATCATGCAGTCTTCATGGTACCATTGGCTGCTCTTATAACGCTGAATCCAATCAGACTCTGGTGGCTATTTGTACAATTTTTTGTATTTTGGGCACCCGACTTCTTTGGTCGATTTTTTGGTCTTCTTGGTCTTGTCTGCCGTCTCTGTAAGATTTGTTTTCATTAGTTTTCCGTTAGTTGCCATTTACAGTTCTAGTCCTGTTTTATACGGAGAATGTATTAAAAATGTACGACTTTTTTTCTTTTCTCTTTTTAATTAACCTGTTTGCTTACTTTCGATGATGATAAATTGAGTTCACTGCCATTTCTTTTATGAGAAATAGAGGGCTCTATCTGGTGGTCATAAAATGTATCATAAACTAGTTTATCCATTCTATGTTAGGCAGGTTCTCGATGACATTTTCGTTTTGTTCAGACTCTTCAAAAAAAGTTGATGGTTGAGATTAAGCGGAAGAACGCAACGATTTTTGTAGGTCCGAGATTGCAATAGTATGCTTTTAGTCAGAATCCGATTTTAATGTATTTTGTGACAGTCGCCTTTCAGTCACAGTGCAAAATCTTCTTCATTAAAAACATTTGGATTGTACAGCCGTATTCCACAAGATTTAAAAGCATTCACATGCTTTTCTATAGAGGCTAATTTGGAAAAGACAGACTGACCAATCTGGTATTGGGTAATTGCTCGGTTTGGGTTGCATATGTGCCACTTTTCACACTCTTGGCATTTTTAAGGGGTCAAACAATTCTCCATCGAGAGGTTGCAAGCTACTATGTGGTGGGAGACTAAGTAGATGGATTCTAAAATTGCCATATTTTCCAATAACAAAAAAAAATGAGTCACTAGGGTTGCCTTTTTCATGGTTTTGAAGATGCTCAATCCATTCCAGGAATAAATCGCTATTTATGAACTCAGAATCTAAAACTTTTAAGATTGAGCCTACTAGAGCATCGTTAATTATTAAGTGTTTACGCTGGTTATTAGTCCGAGTTATAGATTGAAGATGTTTGCGGCTTGCGTAGCCTGTGAAACTAACCTTACTTTAAAATTAGATTTATTGCCTTTTTGTGTAATGCAATTTTGTCTTGCTTGTTTTTCAGTTTATGTTCGTTTTTTTAATTTGCTGAGCATGGATAAACAAAATCATAGTAATGATACCTAGTGAAGACTAGGCATTATGGATATATTAGTGTGTGTCGCAGCTATAAAGTTGTTGAAGAGAAGGCGGCAAGGAAGATGGCGAATTCGGTCTGTTAATTGGGGTGGAAATACTTAAAACTCCTACAAGCATTTTCTTAAAATTAAAGACGATCTCCCCAAGCAGTTTTTTAAATGGACGAGGATATTATGTGTATATATTAATGTCAAATTTATTACGAAGGACGAACGTTTTAAAAGACCCTCTAAAACCCATCAATTTTATTGGCTGC
This sequence comes from Kuschelorhynchus macadamiae, assembly GCA_030620095.1. Classification (NCBI taxonomy): domain Eukaryota; kingdom Metazoa; phylum Arthropoda; class Insecta; order Coleoptera; family Curculionidae; genus Kuschelorhynchus; species Kuschelorhynchus macadamiae. Next base: position 2,896,507 of record JAUTXW010001262.1, on the reverse strand, counting down.
AGCTTAACGCAAACGTCGATTTTCGCCAGCCAGCTTTTTGATGACTAGCGGAAACTCAAACGGATGGCGGCAAAAATATAACCGTACCCATTGCTTTGCGTTAAGTAAAGGCAAGACGCAAACGTTTTCAATCTATAACCCAGGCTTTAGTCAACTAACAAGCTATGGCATAGAGGTGGGAATTCTAGTTCATTTGCGTGAACTAGTTCATTCGTTCTCGTTCGTAAAAAAATATAGTTCAAAAAACTAGTTATTAGTTCACATACAGTTTCTGCAAACCAGAGTGTGTTTTAATTTAAATAAGACGCAATTGTCTATGGATTTCACAAGTTTTATATCTTACTCATTAAATTAAACTGTAAATTCTCAAAAGTAACACATAATCTTATAATAAAGTCTACATACGTAAACAATTTGCTATAAAACAAAACAAAAAGCAATAAGCAAAATATAAAACTAAATAAAACTAAACGTAATTAGATATTTGACAAATAGATTCTAAAAAATATATAAAGAACTTAAAAGTTACTATTTAAAAATAATATTTGAGAAACTTTTTTAGATTTTAGCTGTGATCTTTTTTGCGTTATAGCTTGTCCCGCCTTTGAAAAAATTCGTTCGACATTTATCGTTCGCTCAATTTCGTTCACGAAAAGAGAAAGAGACGCTGCTGTTTTTTTTTTTCGTTTGCAATGACAATGAACTACTGAACGAGTCGTTCGGACCATCACGAGTAGTTCTTCTCGTTCACGAAAGAAACTAGTTCGTTCACAAACTACCCATCTCTACTACCGCGACATTTCAAATGATGCGGATATAAGGATAACCTCAACAAAACATGCCATTTTCTGAATAAATTTACAATCAATACAAGTTAAAATGTTGAGATTACGCTCATGCTAGCTTTTAAAATGTATGGCAATTTTGAGAATGCTTTGGGTACTATGAATTGATGAAATTCCCATCGCCAAAAAAGTAACAAATAAGAATGAGTTTTATAGCAAATAGACATAGCCCGTTTTAAAAAACAAGTTATTTAGGCTAAGTAATTTTTAGTTTTGTAATGCACTAAATATGCATAATAATTTCACTAACTATTTGTATGTTTTTTTTTTAGGTATCATTCACTTAAACATGATGCTAGTCCACTCTACACCGAAGTTTTATTTAATCAAGTTGCTCCAGACTACCTTGAAGGCCTTCTTCTACGGTTAGGAAACCCAAATCTACCTCCTAGTGTTGTACGAGATATGGCCTTAGTCGCAGCTCTTTTACACAGGTAATGAAAATAATATACTGAACGACCTTTGAAGCGTTCCACGTAAAATTTATTAGAAATTAATATAGACAAATTTTTCTTGTTAACGAATCAAGTTACATACACATTTTTAGTATTGCACTGCATATCAATTCTTGGCCTGATAAATCCCCCTGTCGTTTTGCGTTTGTCGGTGTCCTGCAGAGGATAGGTAATACATGAAGCTTTTTTCCAGAGAAAAATCTAACAGGTAACTTAGGGATGTATGACCTCTCCCGTAGACCGATTGTAAATGATTTCAAGTCGCCACTCAATAAACTCGTAAACCTTAATCAGCATATTTCAGCCAGTAACATCTTACATAAATCCTTCCTAATTTACAACTTAAAAAGCATGACTAATAATCAGTTTTGACGTAAAATCGTTATATCCTGGCTTACCATTTGACGAAACCCTACAACATATAGAACAACATGACGATCTTCCAAAACATATGATAGACATCTCTAAGCACTGTGTAAAAAAAGGAAATTGCCTAATTAATAACCAAACAGGCAGATAGAAGGCGCTACAATCAATGCATCTCCATCACCAGCCGTAGCCAACCTCTTCATAACATATTTTAAGCAAATACAATTGATCTAAAGTCGGAACTATGAGTCCAATACGTTGACGACGTACTCGCCGTTTGATCTTTTGACAAGGACGAACTTCTCAAATGTTTAAATTATTTTTTTTTTACTTTAAACTGTTTTATTCCAAATCAACTTTACAAGTTTAATACATGGAATGTAACATATAACAATAGAAAATAATAATAATAAAGTTGTAATAAATGAATATGAATGTTATAATTCAATATAATATAAAAACTAAGTTGAAATAAATATTTTTAAAAAATCTATTCATTTTTATTTTTGTAAAAAATGCATTTCTAATGGTTTTTTAAATATTGGTAATTTTGTTGTACGTCTTATAGTCTCTGGGAAGTTATTATATATTTTTAAACCATCTTGGAGAATTGATTTTTTCCCAAAGTTACTTTTTATTGTAATGGTCTGTAATTGTAAGCAATTTTGAAATTATAAATATTCTGTAAGTTTAAAAATCCGTTAGGTTTATATAGGTTAATAGAAGGTTCCAAATATGGTAGTTTATAAATACATTTTAGAGTTTTATTTTGCAATTGTTTTAAAGGTTTAATATGTGACGAACACGCAGATCCCCAAATTGAAATTAATTATTGGAATTTAGCATAAAGAATAATATATGTTTTTTAAGAATTTTAATGGTACAAAATATCTTGCTTTGTATAATACTCCTATTAATGGAGTTATAGCGGTTATTATACTCTGAATATGATTTTTGCGACTTAAGTTTTCATCTATAATTAATCCTAAACATTTTGTTGTATTCGAATATTTAATTTTGTTATTGTTTATTACTATTGGGGAAATACCAGAATTTATCTTTGTTTTACTTATTAACATAAAGGAAGATTTACTAAAATTTAATGATAGTTTGTGAGATTTAAGCAAGGAACAAATTAATTCTAGATCATGTTTTATATCAAAAAATAATTCATTTAAATTATCAACAAAATAAATAATGGTTGTGTCATCCGCAAACAATTGAATATTGAATTTTAAATTTAATTTAGAAACTGAATTTATATAAATTAAAAATAAAATTGGCCCCAATATTGATCCCTGTGGTACTCCACAAACTATTTCTTTTTGATTACTTATTGCATTATTTATTTGTACAAACTGTCTGCGCCTACTTAGATAATTTTTAAGTAAATTATACATATTGCCCCTTATTCGAGTTTACCTTAAAAATAGAAAAAAATAACTAGTTTTTTTTCTTAGAAATATTTATCAAGAAGTGTCCAAAAGGACGTATTTAGATACAAGCAGTACAGTCAGCACTAACAAACAAAAAGAATTCGAGAAAATTACGACATTGAAGCAAAATGGCAAAAAAACACACACTATTAAAAAACCAAGAACATCAACGGAGATGCCAACGAAAAACGCCAATATCATCTGAAAACAAATCAACAGTCATACTTTCCTATTTTGAAGGAACTACAGAACAGAGGGGAAGACTTTTCGAATACATAATATTTTACAGCCTACAAACCATTAACACCACAGGATCCTCACTAAGAATTCCCAAATAAAGACAAGATAAAATTAGAAATATAAATGAAAAAAAGTATTTTTTAAAAAAACTTATTTATAAGCTATTGGACTGAAAAGTAAAACCTAATTAATCTTACATAAACTCAAAACTTTTAAAAATTTGAATATTTTCTTAAAAGGTTTTATTCAACCCTGATGACGTCTCACGCCTAAAGCTTCTAGGAAAATATTCAATTCAAAAAGCTCTGTGTTTATGTAAGTTTAATTGTGTTTTACTTTTCAGTTCAATAGTTTATAAATAAAAGTTTTTTTTTAATAGTATTTTATATTTTTTTATTTTGTACTTTTTATCATTATTTCTTACGCACCCTGTATAAGACATTTACTTTTCGACACCATAATATTGTATTGTCATAGGGTTTATATATGTAATATCAGTCAATTCTGATAACGGGAACGATTAGGATTTACGTTTATTTTATTTCGTACTTTTTAACATTTTTGACGTACTCTGTATAAGACATTCACGACTGGACAACATAATATTATATTGTCATCGGGTTTATGTATGTATACCAAATCTCAATTACGATAACGGGAACTGCTTCAAAAATTTCTTGCAAGATTTGACCCGTTGAAGAACATAAATTGGGCGTTAAGAAAAAACTACGTCGGCACTTTTACAACATCAGTTAGAGAAAGGACATGGATTTAATTTCAATACCTGCTAACAAAAATCAGATACAAAACACTACAAACTAGAATAAACAAATTAATTTACTCTCTGTGTGGAAACATCTAATAAAAAGATCAGACAAACAGGCACCAATGGTCAACAACAATAAAAGAAACAGACGATAACAAGGCCGAAGGACCGGCCATCCCCCCGCGAATCTCTCAGATCAGTTTACCAAGGAATGTCAATGAGTAAGCATCGAAAATTCCAAATGAGATTTTGGAGAAACCTCTGCAAAATTTGCATGCCACGAACGGGTGTACTCCCGAACCTGTCAAAGAACATGTCTCCATCTGTGAATCTCCACCTACAGGTGTTACGCAAATGTTTTTTTGTTTTTATTTTACACCCAAGTTTCTAACCCTTCTGCAAAGATTTGAATATTTATCCTTTTTGTTTTAGAGCTGCTGATCTAGGCCATGCCCCTAGCATAAAAGAAGTAAAATTCTTGTTACCAAAACCTGTCTTAGGCTTAAGAGAGCCAAGACCTCCTCAGTGGCTTGCGTTAGTACAAACAAGCTGGGGCCAAGCGGCGGGATTGTCCGTATCAAGAGCCAAACATAGAGTTCTACAAGTGCTAAGCAGTTGGCCTTTGTTTGGTAAGTAGATAAGTCAACTTTAAAAAGCCGCTAATAATAAAATATTTTAATGCAATTTTTTTTAAGCCGGAACTCTTAGAATGCTAATTTCTCTGATCATTTTTATTGAAACGCATATACTATTTTTGTACCAAAATAAAATTTAAAGTAAAAATCACTAGTTAATATAGGTATATTAATATCCAAAGGAGGTTACAAGATGTCATTTATATCTCGACATGTATTTTTATTTTTTTTGGTATATTTTATAACATATTTCTTAATTTACATGCAGAGTGGCCTACAAAATTGGAGCAAGTGCTAACTTTGATTTCTAACAAGAAAAGCCCAGTTTCAATTTTTTTGAGATATAGATGTTTAAAATAGGGCAAGATAAATTCTACATTTATATCTAATGTTTTTAATAACTGGGTGATCCCACAGAAATATACATTTTTCGCGTTTCTAATGTTTGTGATATTTAAAGTTTTAGAAATGATAGACCTTAATTACCCATACAAAAATGTTGCATGAAATACTACATAATGTTTTTAGAATGGAGATACCAACTTTGAATAGGAATTTAGCTAAAAATTAAGAAAGTTAAATGCACAATTTAAAGCCTAACTTTCTTATTTTTTTAACTTATCGATTTTAAAAAAACAAATATACTTGACTGAAGTGTTAGTGACTGCGACGCTTAATTTCGTGGAGGGTTTCTTGATTATGTAGAAATAGAGCTGAGGTTGTTTGTTTGTTTCTTTTACTCTTGCTGATATTCGTCTGTTTGCCCCATGTACAACTTTTCACAGTCCTGGTACGGAATGCTATATATTCCCTAGTTTTCCAATTTGATTTTGCCTTTTTGGTTTCCAAGTACTTTACCTATAGTTGTTCGTGGCTTGTGTATTATTTGTAAGTTGTGTTTTCTAAGAATTATTCCGATCCTGTCTGCTGTGCCTTTTAAATATGGTAAGACTATTTGTTGCCTTCCTATTTCTAATTTTTCTTGTTCGTTGTTCGGGAACCCTATGCGTTAATAACTTTCTCTATGGTACGATTTGTATAGCCATTTTTCTTTAAAACACTAGATATTATATTAAGTTCGTTTTGGCTCGTCTTTGTTTCAGTTATATCAGTTTTCTATTCACGGTGTATTCGAAATGTCCATTATGTAATTTTCTGACCAGAACATCTAAAAATGGAAGTTCGTTGTTTCCCTCTAACTCTAGAGTAAATTGTATCCTAGGATGCATTGCATTTATGGCCATGTTGCTAAATAATAAACTTGCTATTAAATTATTATTATAAAAACTAAATATTCAAACTTGCTTTCTCAAGAGCTTCTTTCTCGAAGTATATCATAAATAAATTCGCGTTTACTGGTGATAGCGAGGACCTCATTGGAGCACCATCTATTTGTTTATACATTTGATCGTTAAATGGAAAATAAGTATTTTTAGACAATGCTCCGGGAGTTGTGCTTGGAAATCCTCGTTCATATCAATCCTGTCCAATGATTCGTTGATGGGAATAGTAGGATTCAACGACTTGATATCTAGGCTTGCTATGATATCGTCTCTTTCAAGAACGATGTCTCGTATAACTCGAGTGAAGTGCTCCAAGTTTTCTACAAATAAATCAGCTTTTTCGATAGCATTTCCGCAAGAAGGTTTGTGATTTTTTTCTAACGTTTGTTAGGGCCTTTTGTTCAATGGCATTTAGGCTTTGTTCCGGTGGTTTACTTGATCTTAAAATTCTTGCCACTTCTTGTCGTATCTCCTCTGCTTTGGTTTCTTCAGAGCAGTCAAGAACAGCTTCCACTCCAGCTATTATTTCTTCTTTAGAGACTTCCTTAGGTGATATCACAAAATTAAAACCTTCTACCAACTAGTTACTGAGGACCCCGATAGCAATGATTTCTCCCACCCGCCGCGGATATACTCCACTCTTTAACGCCTCACTAGCATCGGTTCTGCTTTAAACGAGCACTCTCGTCACATTTTGCAAGTTTCGTCCATCTCTGTTAAAATTTTATGTACCCCATGCGACGTAAGCTGTAATTGCTAGTAGAAAAGGCGTCCTTGTAAGAGGCGGTTGTGGGTTCGAATCCCACTCGAGGACACCTTTTAATGTCTTTAATTTCAAAATTTACTAACTTTCTCGCCGGTTTCCGTTTCCATAACCAACTAAAACTCTCCTTTCCTACTGATGAAACACATCTTAAATTAAAAAGCTAATGATTGATTCTTTAATTGAGTAAATTTCTTACAGGGAGCTCTTTCTTCGCCGTGAAACGGGTAATAGGCGAACCTGAACACTGGCAGGAACACATCCTGGCTCTAAACCGAGGCGGCGTTCATTTCCTGGACATGAACACGCACGAGACATTGCAACACTGGCCCTTTGCCGAAGTAATCAGTACCCGGAAAGTACGTTCTGAGGACGGTGCGCTCTTCTTAGACATGAAATGCGGAAATTTGTTGCAACAGAGAGTCACTCGATTACAAACTGAGCAAGCCCATGAGATTTCCAGATTAGTCAGACAATACATCAATCTGGAGCAAGAGCACAGTAACAGAAATAAATAGAGTGGTTATTTTTGTCTAAGTCAGGTTATTCATCTAATGTTGTCTTTATGTTTTCATTCTGTCTACAAAATTTCATGCATATACAGCTATCAGACTGTTGTGATGCCTTAATCTACATATTTTTTATTCATAACTCTCGTTGAATGTTATTTATTAATTTTGCATTTCAGAAGGACATATTTTTTGACAGTTTTGTAGTTAAAGAGCTCCCGCAGATGTTCTGTTTCAGATGTAAACAACTAATAACACGATCAGTCCCATTTGGCCTCTTGTGCAACTTCAGTGAGATCATTGTTCATCCTAGCATTGGCGCTTTTACTATTGAATGTTTGGAAGCATTAAGATGAACTTTCCTATGATGTTTTCTTAAACGCTTTTGTTTTGAGATGTGTAGATTATTGAACCAATAGGCATTCGCCTATAAGAACGTTTAATAATCCAAATTTTCATACCTATGCTAATTACGACATTTTCACATTTCAGCAATGCGCGCTTATATAACAGAACTAGCGTTTTATTATAAAATTCAAAGAAAAAAGTCCTTAAATTGGATACCCAAAAACGCGGTATACGATTACATACAAATTGTGTGTTTTGAAGAAAAAAAATACCTCACGGCTAATAAATACTAATAAATAATAATACAGAACCCCAATAATTTCAGTACAGAGGACCTAGTTATTTTTTTCTAATAATATATTACTCATTGTAATTGTTAAGTTTACATCACACAAAAATTTGGATTAATGCTGAGTAATAAACAAACGCAAATGACCAGGCTTCACCAGAAACTTTGAAATTATGTGAATTGACGCTTACTATTTTCTCCACTAGTCCATCCACGGGCCGTAGTTTTTGCGTGTTTAAAAAATTAAAACTTTTATTAGAAATTCAACTGCCAAGAGACGTTCGGCCTAAGCTGTAATATGCAATGAAAATGATCAACAACTGTACCGTGTACAACATTCTCATGACAAAGGTATAGATGAGTTCGCATAGAGTAGGCCTAGGGTATCCTGGGCCATCTGCCAACCTCCTTAAATTGCTATCTCCTTGCCAATCCTTGGTGGAGAATTTTAGACTCGCTCTAAGTTTGCAATCATCAGTTTCAGTGTTTCAAGTTTATTGGGCCATTGCTGCAACTAGGTTTAAGTTAGAAGGGCTAGATCTAAAAATATCTAAATTGTTCTTTAACCCACCGATATTGGTTTGGAGGACTTCTGTTTAATGACATTCCGATCACATATCGGCTATTTTATACCACCTGACTATTGTTCACTGTGCTTCTACACGAAATTTCTATTTATTTACTTTAGTAAGTCTACCTTACATTTTAAGTTTCATATTTTTTCGAAAGTTATTTATTTTCGTGATGTTTTTAAATTATTCATATTATTTCAGTTCTAACAACACCACTCTAATTATCCTTTTTCCCTAGACAATAAGCGATATGACACCGTTTTCACTTTGCTTCTTACATTTTCTGGAGGTTCATGTTTGAACCGTTTTATGTTTCCACCTTCACCAGCAAATATAATATCTGCTTGCTTAACTTCGTCCTCTTCAGAGTTTACCTCAAGAATATCATAATCAAGCTCGCTTTTATTGAGAGATTCATTATCAACGTCGTCCTAAGGTTCATCCTGGTCGTCCATTCATCAGGTGTTGCAGCCTTCCTTGTTTGCGCTTATAAAATAACATTTCTTAGCAGAAGTTAGTAAATAAATACATAAATAAAAATAACACATACATTTCCAACCTGTACAGGCTAGTCGCAACGCATTGCTCAGGTCACGACACGTGGTTCGTCAGTGGTCGCAGTGTATTTCACAGATTCAGCTCGTAATTACGTTGGCGCTTGAAAAGCTAATGAACAAGCGTACTAAGGGAATATACAGATGATGTACGTTGTCACTCGTTTTTCCTAGGTGCTTTTTTATATTTATTATTGCTCTTCGCAAAAAAATATTTTTTTGTTTTATTTTGGCGCCCTTATTATCATTGCCCCTTCCACCCCTAAGAGCTGGCTACGCCACAGCTACCAGAAGGTAGTAGAAATGATCAATCTCTATTGGGCACCGAAAAATAACTTACGACAAAACTTATTTGAAGCTGATCAGTGGGGTTCAATGCGTTAAAATTAGCTTTTCCTTTCTCGGTAGAAAAAATTGTTTATATTGTTTACACATAAAATAATTCTGTAAATGGCTCTTTAACTATATATCAGATTCTTATTTTTTTTAATTTTGAAATATTTGCTAAAAATAGATATCTTATTCACCACAGGAAAAAATACAAACATTTTGAAATGTTTTATTAAAGAACTTCAAAAAAGGATTTCTGTTTTAATAAAATAACCTAGACTATATTAAATTATTTTCAAGATACATTATTTTCATTCTTTTTAAAATTCAAAAATATTTTTGTTCAGCGTTGTTCGTTATAGATAAGTCTGACCCAAAAACATTACCACTAACTGTTTTAAATATATAAGATTGCTCATTATATAACATAGTACCATAATTAAATTAGTTCATGTACGTATATTTAGATTTAAGCGTTATAACAATATTTTACAATAATTTTTAAGAGTAATAGATTCTTTAGGAATTTCAAGTCAGATGTAAATAATACATTTATATATTTTACACAATATTCTATTTTAGACACCATTTATTTTTACCTGTTATTGTTTATAGTATAAAGTATAGATATTATAAGAAATATGTTTATAAATACTAACACAAATTTTACTACAGATCTGAAAGACATAGAAAACGTTTACTTATTAATTAGGGATGTTAAAAATAATATAAATAAGTTTGTTTCCAAGTACATCCATCAACCTGCTATAGGAAAACAAATATTTATATAAATCTCTATACTAGATTTTCTGTGGTATAATAGTCCGTCCAATTTTTGTTATTTTCCGCTATTTTGACCAATTTGACTGATATATCAACTGTTAAATGTGATATATTTAATATATTATACTAGTAACAGCATTTTTTGGTAAGACTGTGAACATTATATCTTAAATATTGGAATATGTGACAAATGGGTATTCATTCTGTAGAAGCTACACGAGCTTTTGTGAGCCAATTAAATACATTGCTTACTTATCTTTAAAATTGCAATATCTACGTAGAAATAATAATAGCAACATTTACGTCTTAGTTTTTATCTGATGACATTTTAAATTTTGTTAACACATATATAAAATTTTATACAATTGATAAAAGTGAAATAAAAACTTTATTAAAATTAAAGCAAAGTTGATTAATATGTTAATATCCTTAATTAGCCCTAAGATTGTATTTAACATAGAATATCTGCCAATCTTAAAAGCATCCTAACCGAGGGCCAAACTAAATATGGCAGTACGCAATCAAAAATTTCCTTTTTACTTTCTTCGTAAAAGGGTAAAGTATTGTAATCGTGAAAGTCACACTGCGAGATTTTTTCAGATCTATACGTTTCAGGGTCCTTAGATGACGAAAAACATGTTTTCTCGATTCCGTAGGTCTGTCTGTCTGTTTGTCTGTGTGTCTGTTCGCGGCCGGCGGCATAGCTAAAAAAATACTTACCCAATGACTTCTAATTTTGACCAAAAATTAAACGTCATATGGCCCGGTAATATTTTGGTAAAAATCCAGTATGACAAAACAAAATGGCGGCCTAGTGAATTGTTAAAAAAATTATTACTAAGAAAGTGCTTATCCAATTTATCTCAAATTTTGCATAAAAATAAGTATTATGTAGAAATCAACTGTTAAAATTTTGGTACGAATCCAAGATGGCGGAATGTTATGGACAACATTACATTACAAATTGTGTGCCATAACTAATTATGGTATATAGATTAACTAGTAAAAGTGTGGTACTAGATGGCGGAACAAATAAAATTTTTGTAATCTGAAAAAATCATCCCTCAAGTTTTATATACTTGCGCGTAGATGCGCAAAAAATATGTTTTATCAATTCCGTCGGACCTTCTGGCGCTTTGTCTATCTAGCTTTCGGTTCGCTGCATAGCTTAAATACTATTCATCAGATTGTATCAAATTTTAGTCAAAAATTAAGGCTCATATAGGGATTACCTGGTAATATTTTGGTAAAATTCCAGAATGTCGGAACACGATGGCGGCCTAGTGAATCGTTGAAAAAATTATTTCTAAAAAAATAGTTATGTAATTTGTATCAAATTTTGCACAAACATTAAGTATTATGTAGGAATCATTTCGTAAAATTTTGGTACGAATACAAGATGCCGGAAAAATGGCGACTTAATAAAATATTTACAAATTCAGCTTGAAAAAGCTACTTAATCAAATGATTTCAATTATATGCCGTAATTAATTGTGGTATAGGGATGAACTAGTAAAACTGTGGTGGTAGTTCAAGATGGCGGAACAAAATGGTGGCCAAATGAAATTTGTTTAACCTAAAAAATCACTCTTTCAACTTTTAAATATCTTTGCGTTTTAGCGCCCCTAGATGCTAAAAAAAAAATATGTTTTATCAAGACCGTCCGTCTATAGGTTTGTCTGTCTGGCTGTGGTGTGACATAGGTTAAAATCTACTCATCAGATTGGCTTCACATTTTAGTTAAAAATTCAGGCTCATATGGGGATGACCTGGTAATATTTTGGTAAAAATCCATTATGACGGAACAAGATAGCGGCCTACTGACACGTTAAAAAATGATTACTAAAAAACTAAGTATCCAATGTATCTCAAATTTTGCACAAAAATCCGGTTTATGTAGGAATCAACTGGTAAAATTTTGGTACGAATCCGATATGGCGGCTTATAGAATATTTAAATATTCAGCCTGAAAAAATCTACTCCATGAACTGATTTCAAATTGTGTGCTATAACTCTAACTGTAGTATAGAGATGAACTAGTAACGGGGTGGTACTAATTCAAGTTGGCGGAACAAAAGGTCGACCAAACAAAATTTTAATATCTTCGCATTTTAGCGCCCCCAGATCCCAAACAATATGTTTTTTAATGTCCGTGGGTCGACTATCGATTTGTCTGTCTATCTGTCGTTTCGCGGTATAGCTTAAAAACCACTCATCAGGCTCATATGGGGATGACCTGGTAAAGAAAATATTACTAAAAAAAACTAATTATCCAATTTATCTCAAATATTGCGCGAAAATCAAGTGTAACATAAGAATGAACTGGTAACATTTTGGTATGAATATAAGATAGAAAAACAAAAAGGCGGCCTAACAAAATATTAAAAAAATCAGCCTGAAAAAACTACTTATTAGATTAATTTCAAATGGTGTGCAAACATTAAATGTGATATAGAGATAAACTGGAAAAGTTGTGTTACGAATTCAAGATACCGGAACAAAATGGCTGCCAAATAAAATGTTTAAAAAATCAAGGTAAAAAAATATCCTTATTCAATTGACTGTAAATTTTGGAGAAAAATTAAATACGATATAAGGATAAACTGCTTATTGAATTTATTTTACATTAGGCCCAAAAATCCAGTATGATATAGGTAGAAACTGGTAAAATGTTAGTAGGGTATTAGTAGGGACCCAAAGAGTGTTGAAACAAAATGTCGTTCAATAAAAAAGTTTGAAGAGAGGATATATGTGTTTCTAAATAACTATGTACTGAACTAAATTGGTTCACACTTTACTATTCCTAATAAAAGGAAATATTCAAAACGAGGGAAGTTCCGGATAAAGGAAATTTACCGATTTTAATCGAAATAAGTTTAAAATAATACTCCCAAAAAACGTATTCACCCTCCTCTTATTTTTCAATTACTTTGGCATCGATTTTCATGGAGGACTTTATATTTACATATTCTCTACATAAAAAATATCTCCCGCGTCAAAATCTGAACCAGAAGAAGAATTTCAAGTTTCGTGACGTAACCAGAATGAACTTTTACAACATTTTTCATCACAATAATTATTGCATATTTTAAAAACATATTTATAACTAGATAATCTGGATGGTCAAACAGCAGAGGATATGTAATATATAAATTGCTAGTTAGTTTAGGACCAAATGCTCGAAATTTCGTGCAACGTTTGACGATAAGTTTAAGCAGTAGCTCAATGGTTTGAGATACCAAAATATCGCCGAGAAGATCTTTGAGATTTTTAAATGTTTATATTGGGTTTTTCATCTTTAATAGATATCAAGTTAATATCGATATCATTTGAAGTAAGGAAATGTATATCGTGTGTAAACCATCTACTGAGAAGTAACGTACTACTGCTGTTTTATGAGCAAAACTTCTAATTTGTACTTTTATTTATAAAATTAGAACTTTATTAATACGTACTCCCTATCCTTGTTAAATGGAACATTGTGACTTTTGCAAAACATTTTACAGCTTCACATGGTCAAATATAATAAATTCATATGAAATGAGTTCGTTACGTATTATATGAATTTCTTTACCATAACATTTCCTTTTTACCTAAAAGCTTATTTTGTTTCATTTTGTAATATTTTAACTTTATTCTTTCGTTTACAAAAAAGTAATTATTCTTTCGCGACATCGTTATTCTATTATAAGAAGTTTTTTACGCGGAATTCCGAATTATTTTTACGGAAACAAACTTAATGGTAATTATCAAAATATGTTTTTAGATAGTAACACTAATGAGTTCAAGTTATTCAAATTATTATACATAGTTAACATTACACGAAAGCTTTTACGGCTGTGGTCAAATAATATATCATGGTTCTTGGGAATAGACGGTGTCAAAATGGAATCACTCTCAGACGTTTCGCCTTCGATTGCACGAAGGACACGAAAGACCCTCAAGCTATTATTGTTTAAATTTTTACCCAAAACGATGCATTTTGCTCTAGATAAATTTAATTTTAGTTTATTTAATTTAAGCCAATTTGATAAAACATTTAGATCTGAATTAATAAAATCTTTGCTGCTAATATGTTTCTATCTTGTATGTAAATTAATGTGTGATCAGCAAATAACTGAATATGGCAATGTTTTAGAATTGATGATATATCATTTATATACAAAAGAAAAAGTAATGGTGCTAAAATACTACCTTGAGGAAGACCTATATCAATACATTTGTCACTTGAAATTTCATTTAATACTCTTATTTTTTTTATATCTGTTACTCAAGTAGTTTTTAAACCAGATTAGCATATTATCCCTTATCCCATATTTGTATAATTTATTTAATAAATCTTTTCCGGTCAATGGTTCCAAAAGCCCGTTTAAAGTCTAAAAATTTAAAAATTCCACAAATTGTTCATATACTTACAGACTCTAATAATTCTTCAGAGTCCCACAATTCGTTTACTGACCTCGTTTCATCAAATCTTTTAGAGTTTTTTACTTTAGGAATTGGTGTTACATATGAGCACTTTAAATCTTCGAGAATTACACCATATTTTAAACTAAAATTTAGCAAATATAATAGTAGATATCCAATGGTTTTTCTAATTAATCTTTTGTTTAGTATTTTGTTATAATTTTCGTTTGAATTTAGATCTAAATTTTTCTCTTCTTAAGCTGTATAGTAATATTTCACAAAATGATTTAAATATATTTGTATTTGTAACGTTAAATATGCAAATTTCTTAAGTTCCATTTTGTATTGAATTTACAATATCTTTAATACTCTTGATATAATATACATTAAGTTTTTCAGCTATTTCCAACGCATTGTTTTCTGGTTTAACTAAACTTTTTAATGTTTTCCACATTTTCTTATTGTTGCCTTTGTTACTATCAATTTTGTTCTGAAAATATAAAGTTTTTTCTTTTCTTAAAGTTCCTACCAATTGATTTCGCGCTCTTTTGTATGTAACCCACTATTACTGTTGTTACCTGATTATTTATTTGTTTTGTATTAATAAAAATGAGTTTTTCAGCTATCTTAAGTGAATTTTTAACAGTGTTTTCGTTTTCGTTTGTACGTATTTGTACTGTTATAATGCCAAAAACAAGATATTAGCTCCATATTTAATTTTTTGTAATCTACAAATTTTATAACTCTTGTTTCTTCACATTTTTCCAAATTTGAAATGGCATATTTATATAGAAAATTCAAAATAACTTGCTTCCGGAACGTTTATGTAATTTTGTTGTACTAAATTGTCAAAATCACGCATATGACACTAGAAATTGTCAAATAGAATTTCGAAATCAATAAGTTATAAGTCGGTGTTTTATAATAGTCTAATAAATTAAAACCATCTATTAGGTCACAAAGCTCTTTAAATAAATCTAAAAAAAGTGTTAAAAGAATATTTATTAAATAACCAAGATTGATATATTTATAAACTAATCTTATTGTAATATTAATAAAATGTTTAAGTTCTGTATTTAAATAAAATGTAAGAGTAGCATTTTTGCTAAATAAGCCATATTACTACTACTAATATCTACAAATATCCAGCTATGATCTCCAATTTTGGGTAATTGTTGAACTCCTGCTTGTAATGTAAAATCATTTGATATAACCAAGTCAGTAATAATCGTTGATGTTGCACTTATTCTTGTATACTTCTGTATAAACTTTTAATACATACAAATTTATAATTTCGTTAAACTTCTTTACGTAAGTATCATCATTCATAGCATTTATGTTAAAATGAGCTAAACGTATTGAAGTGATATTTTTTTCATAACTAATTTCGCATTTTTCTTGAAAAAAATTCAAAAACTTTATAATATTGCCACTTTGTGATCTGTAATATGAGTTAGGATCATATACTACTTTAATTTATTTTAAATCTATGTGTTAAATACCAAATTTGGTATGGCTTGGAACATTAAAAAAATCGAAAATTTCAATGTGTTCTAAAAATGTATTCTAAAATATACAGTAGAATTTGAATTGCGTCTATATAGAGTGTAATATTTAATCTGGAGCTCTCCACACAGGGACTTGACAGAAAATTAATTTTGGGAGGCCAGTGGGGCCACAATTTTTCCTGCGCCAATAAACCATAATTTTGTTTGTTTGTTTGTTTGAAAGTAGCATACTTTCCTAGTAAAGATTTTTTTTACATTAATGATGGATCCTGTAACAAATAATATAAGCCAGTAAAAAAATTAAAACGAATTATTTACATTTATTTTAGGTTTTTGAATTAAATAACAAGTTTTATACAAAAGGAACTTAATTAAACACATCTGAAGAAACATGTTTTTTCACTTTTATTTAATATACAGTTTTGGAAGTATTACTAAAACTAATAAAAAATAAACATAAAATTAAATTTATTCTTCTCTTATTTTCCGCGAATATATCTATTACTCTTTGACCGTTTTTGTTTTCCACCAATGACTTCTCAATTGATAAAGTAGCCAAGTTATGATAGTCTGTCATTTCCGATTCTCTTTCTCAAAAATGATTTTATTATTCTTAAACAAAATAAAGTTCGCTCACACTAGAAGGTAAGAATCAGCTTTTATTTGGGATTCTTATTAGTAGAGATATTTTGTTTTGTTGTGGTTTGAGTATGTTATTTTGTTAAAAATATTGTGCGTGTATGAGCGTAGCCTATAACATATTTAGACAGGCTAATGGGGGGGCCAGTGGGAAGCCACAGAATAAAAAGGGGGGCGCGGCCCCCCCTTGTCGACGTCCCTGTCTCCACAATGATTTTCATTAGTTATGTGAGTTTCCGAAAAGCATGGCAAGGCATAATTGGATTTTCTTTATTCGTAAATAAATCAATTTAATCTTTCGATTTTGAAAATCCTTGATTATTTAGATAATAAATTTTTTAAAAAATTTTATTTTATTTACAATATTTTCTATATGACTCGTGTTCTCTAATTGCTATTCGTCATACGTAATTTCTAATTTGGCTTTTTCAATTGGTGATTTGTATGTTTGGCAATCTGAAGAAAATGGGTTATGATTAATCATATATCCTAATTTAAACTTCTGATTTACTTCAATGCAATTTGGACACGCAAAATGTTCATTATTTGTTGTACAAGTAGTTGCACTATGATCTTGAAGTACACATTTTAGGCAGTTTTGTTTTTTGGAACAATTTTTGTTCAAATGATTATATCCCGTACATTTATAACATCTTACTACAACATCAAAATGTTCAAATATTGTACCGAAAAGTCAATAAAAACCATACTCTTACCCATGATTTCTCTAAGACTATTATTATGTGTTTCTATTATAGCTAAATATTCTATTTTTCATCTTTTTAATAACTATAAGATTTGTTTGAGAATTTTCGAGATATTTGTTTCCATTCTTCAAACTATGTTTTACGTCTTCAGCAGACATATCTTCATCTATCCCAATTATTTTTAGTTTTGGAAATCGTTTCTCATTCTCTTTTACTGAATAACTTTGACTTAGATTTGTATCATGTTCATTTCTGTTTTTTTCCATACCTTCTGGTTTCTTTCAATAAATTTTCACTGCTCCTTCTTTCATATCTTCAATTTTAGTTATATTAATATTTAAGGCGGAAGGATTAATAAATTTATAAAGATCGTTTTTGTTTTTTTTTTCTTGTGAATTTAGTGATTTTATTGTTTTCAGTGGAATGTTGATGTTCAGATAGAGCAGATTACAAAATTTGTTTGTAACACATCGTCCATGTTGTTTAAGTCTAGTGGATATGGATCGTCCAATTTCTTCAATATAGACATCACCACAGGAACAAGGAATTGCATTCCTTATTAGTTTCATTTCTTGGAGTAGGATTATTACATCTTTTGGTTGACCTGATTGCTTTTGTGCCGGACGATGATGTAAATTTGTATTTATATATCTGGCCTAGGTCTCTTCGAGTTCATTCATTCCGGTCTCATAAAGTAAAGGTTCCTAAAGATGCTTCGTGCAATCAAAGGCGAAATGTAAGAAAGTGATTCCATTTTGACACGATCTAGTCTCAAGAATCAGGATTTCTTAATTATACATAGTTGTTGGCCAAAAACTAGTTGTTCTTTTTAAAGCCTGGAGAAACTGTTCTCTACCCAAAACGTTCCTAACGGAGAATGTTAAATATTTTATAGTGTGGCTTTACACAAACTATACTTCCGCAGGTCTCAAAAAGGCTTCCTAATACTATCAGAGAATTTGTTCTGAATCAGAAGAAACATGCAGTCCAATTTTAGATATCGAGGTATTTTAATTATCTAATTCTGAGAATCTTTCGATTACAGAAGCAATTATCATCATCAAGTCTTTCCTCCGTATTTTTTTGCGACCTCTCACTGAAAATATTACTAATCCGACGTTCGAATAGATACAAATATTGGTCGCTTTCATCGTTTTCAATTTCAATAAACACCGCTAGGTTCAACGTGCTCCATTACAACAATCTCTTTGTGTTGAGGATTTTTTGTAGTAACATACCTGATGTTTAGTGGAATTAGGGAAGGCACGCAATCCTTTGCTGTTTTAACCTACGTTACATTTTGATCTAGCGGCTAACGTTTCCACAACTGGGGACAATTACTGCCGCCACGGTTCAATTTTACTACGTTGGAGTAACTCGTTTTGGTTTTTGTCTTTGTATAAAGATTGGGGAGGAAAAAAGTGTTTGGAACACTGGAATTAATAAAAATATGTCGAATTTTAGACAGTGTAATTTAAAAAAAAAAAACAACATAAATAAATTTATATCTAGTAATATTCTAAGAAATTAACTTAAAATGGTTTAAACTTCTGTGGGACTCTGTCTGGGAGTCTTACTGCCTTGGCCCTTAGATTCACCCCAGTGCTGAGCAGTGTACTGAACATAGCCAGGATCCAAAGGTCCGCTCGGAGGCCTTTCAAATAACTTCTCTTCATGGCCGATTCTTTGGGGTAGAACTACTGGCGGAACATGGTGTTTTTTAGCTGAATCTAAAATAAAATAATTTCTTATCGGGTAAAATGAACAACGGGTAAACGTCACAAAATGGCCAAGTTCAAAAACGACCACCAACATGATAATTTACACCGAAATATCAAGCAATACTGGACTGAATTAGGTTATAACTCACGTATATTAATCACATTTTTACTTCAAAATATTAATGACAAGCTATATGTACTTACAATAAAACTTGTATGTTTGTGAACAGAGTTTATTATAAAATTTTGAATCGAAGCAGATTTAAAAGCTGTTCTTTTAAGGGCATTTATTATTCACATGTCAAAAGTCCTTCATGTTAGCATCTTGAAAAAAAATATATTATAACAAAAGTTCCCGAGAGTAAACGAGCGAAAATATTTTTAAGTTTCGAAATTGACCACAAGGGAGCGCAGTTGCTAGAGTGAAAAATAAGTCTCACAAATGCTATAAAAACTCGCGAGCTATATATGACTTTTATTAACTCATTGAAACGCTGGGTTAATCACTTTAGTTCTAAACCTATTATAGTCATATCAACTTTAATAAGGATGGGGAAGCTGTTGACGTATCCGCATTGAATGAGCTTAGATTTATTTACAATAGATTTTCAATCTGTGTTAGGATTCGGATAACACTCTTTAGATTTTTATAAATTGGTTAGATGGCACTGTTTTTCACAAATACGTTTTTTTCCAGTTTTCTTATTTTTTTAAAGCGAAGCTTATACTTCTCTTACGCTAGTTTCAAAGAATAAAAAGTTCGAAGTTTTGGCGAAAACTGCACATTGATATCATCATATCAGTTTTTAAACTATTGCCAAATAATTGAAATAATAGTAGAAATGATTAATAACGAGGATTCCGATATCCTCATTATTAATCATTTCATAGCGAAACTAGGGGAGTCTCTAGACCTTGTTATCTATTAGGGGGCAAGGCACAAAAACCAACTAACAAAAAAAGCTTTCTATAGTTTAGTAATGTTTAGTAATTTCGATATAGATGCTGGTTTTATTTGTTGGTAATTGCGTCTCGTCAATTTACTAACTCAACCACAATTTCATAATTTGGCCAACTATTTAATATATTGGAGAGGCACAGCCGCCTGGGCCCCCTCTTAGTGACGCCCTTGAAAATCTCGATTCTGCAGCTGATCGATTTGGGTCTCTGAGAGAACCTCAATAGTCTAGCAAACGTACCAATAGATTAACCAAATACAAGATGGCGGTTGACCTTAAAAATGCATCGAATTTTAAAAGTCTTATTTTTCGACGAAAAAAAAACAAGTTAAAATTATTTCGTTAAGGTTCTCGGAAATTCTACAGTTTATCATTAAAAAAACAAACTCTTTTCAAACAGAAACAATAAAACATCAAAAAACTTTCTGATAAGCTTAACGAAAAAAACTTACTCGGAACATTTTTTCTTCGTCGAAAAATAAAACCTTGAAACTTGATATCCTCGTAAAAATGATATTAAACAACTATTAGGATTAGGTTTGGTCGAACGGGCTATTAAAACTTAATTATTTTTGAATACTGGGCGGATTATTATTTACAGCTTAATTAATTTTTTTCTAAATAACCATAATGAAATATGATTTGGAGAGTGTTTAGAGGCCAATGAGCCAAAGCAACAAGAACATAAAAGTGAAAGTGACGTAAAAGAAATCACAAGTACACAACAAAAACAGCAATTTTAACGTAACTATATAACCAAGAAAACTAAAAATTCTAATCTTCAAATGTTTTCCATCATTTAGGATGCATTGATTTAGCCTTCAGAGAGTTAATGAGACAACAGTTTCAAAATTTGCCTTTGATAGACTATTTACGGCAATTTTGATCATCTCAATGATGTTTTCCTGGGCCGTGGGTTGATATTTATAAACCAAGATTTTAATCAGTCATCATCAATAACTGACCAAGGAAATCCAATCCAACAATTGGAAATTATTATTAAAATGCTGAAACCACATGTTCCTTATAATAGGGACCGACACGTCTTCTACAAACCTTATATGACAGGCAGAAATTTAAACTGCTGTTTCACTGAGTTTCTGAAGGCAAAATCTATAAATAACGAAAAACATTTGAAGATTACAATTTTTAATTTTCTTTGTTATCTAGTTACCTACAAAGTGCTGTTTTTGTTGTTTGCTTGTGTTTTCGCGTTATTTTTACTGTTATGTTGATGTTGCTTTGGCTCGTTGTTCTCTAAAGACGCTCCAAAATTTAGTTCTGACGAAGTTTGGACCAGCTCTAAGCCTAGATATATGTGACGGAAGGAAAGCCAGAAAAAACGAATAATATTGCATTATTGTTAGTTTTAAATAATTTAATAAAGTTGTAAATAAAATTTCTGCACAATAATCAAAACTAATATTGTTTTTATATATCTTAATTTGGAAATAGTTTAAAAAATATTAAAGATGTCAATGTGCGATTCTCGCCAAAACTTCAGTTTTATATTACTCCTTAGAACTAGTTATATATAATAATCTTCCATTTAATAATTGTAAGAAAATGAGGAAAAAACTGCATTTGTTACAAACAGCCAACTAACCAATTTGTGAAAGAAAAACTAGGGAGTGTCATTCGATAAGGATCCTAAAACAGCTAGAAATTCCCTTTTAAATAAGCTTAAGCTTATTCGATTACGATAAGGGGTTCAGAAGATATAGCGATTAAAATCTTTTTTAAGTCAACGGTTCCCCCGAACCTAATTAAGGTGATATGATAAAAAGTTTAGAACCGAAGTGATAGGAAATTAATTCAACTTTCTAAGGAGATAATAAATGCTGTATTTAATTCTGGAAGTTTTTGTAGAATTTTAGAAATTTATTGTATACCCTAAGAACTATACTCCTTTGCTCTCAATTTAGAAACTTAATATTTTCAGGCAATTGCTCTTAGCCATTTTTGATATAATTTGTTTTTCAAGACGAAATACTTCCGAGATATTGATAGCTAGCTAACGCCCTTAAATGAACAGCCTGTAGAAAGCTTCAAAACTTAGGCAAAACAAAAATTGGTAAAATCAGAAATAGATGTTTTATGTTACGGGATATATAGCCTATTTGGTACCTAGATATTTAATTTACAAATAACGTAAATTTTCTCTCTTTAAAATCATATTTGAATTGTTTAAATATTAATACATTAATACGTGCTCAAGCAGATTCTTATGGGAATAAGCTCATTTATTACTCAACTTGGAATTTTATTTATATACTTTCCCACAATATATTTTATGTCTACTATCCCTTAAAAAAAATAAAGTCAATCTGATCAAATATATTAAAAATATTCCTAGTAGAACAACAAAATAAATTGTCAAATTTAGTGTATAACGTTGCCAATTTATTAATTACTGTAATAAGTGTAAAATTATAATCTTCTGTTCGATTTATTGAAAAAAAATGTGTTTGTTAATTATAAAATAAAACCTTATTCCCTAATTCCCCATAAACTTCGAGTATTTAGTTCAAATAAACTTTTCTATAATTAATACATTGTATAGAGTAGTAGTCTTAGTATTAAATATGAGGAGATGCATAACTTGCAGACCTACCCACAAGTGCCCCCCTGAATAACAATCAAGCCTTCATCCTGGAACCGCTCGCTCATTACTTCAGGGTTCAGGAGATATGCCTTTTCATGTTATCTATCTTTCTCTTTATTCTCTAGTATATGTCTGATGATTTTATATGCACGGGTCCATGTATCTTCCGTTTGTACCATGTAAACAGCTTATGCTCCGCATCGTTGATGGCCCCCACAATAGCCGCGTTTATCTGATGCTGCTCTTTGTCTTTCGAAGAGGTATTTCCGGAAGCATCCGTGATTTGATAATGCTTGGGTGAGAAAGTAATCGACCTCTCCGTACGATCTGTCAAACCACCGTTTTCAGCTTATCTGTCTACCGACCACATTTACCGCGTGCCGTCCCATTTTTTGTAGGCACTACCGATTCTGATGGAAATATTCCGCTGTATTCTTGAGAGCTTCGTCATCAGTGTTTTGTTACGCCGAACCCCTTCCCAGACTGGCGCTCCGTAGAGCAATTGTGAGTGCATAACGCTTACCAGGGTCTCTCTTTTGGAAGCTTTGGGTCCTCCGATGTTGGACATTATGCCTGTTAAGGCCGCTGAAGTTCTTTCCACCCTCCGTAGTGTTTGGTATACGTGCTCCAAAAAAATAAGATTTGTGTTTAGCCACACTCCCAAATATTTCAACGCCTTTTTTGGAACTACTACGGTATCCTCCACGGTGAAACATATTGGCAGTATCTTTCTTTTTGTTGTGAGAAGCACTGCCTCAGTTTTATGTGGCGCTAGTTAAAGATAATTTTGTTTAATCCATCTTGTCACTCTGAGTAGGGCACTGTTTGCCACATTCATGAGAATTTCCTCGATTCTGGCCGTCACCATCAAGACAATGTCGTCTGTAAAACCTACCAGTGTAGCACCTTCTGGTATTTGCACTCGGAATAGGTCATCGAACATTACATTCCAGAGTGTCGGACCGAGAACTGAACCTTGCGGGACCCCACTGTTTACCGTTAGTTCTTTAATAGTGCCTTCTGCTTCCAGGATTATTTTCCTCTCGTTTAAATAGGACGTTATGAGTCTGATTAGGTTTGGATCGATATTTCACTTTTTTAGTGCTTCAAGTATTAGTTGCGAGGCACTATTGAAGGCATTCTTCACATCTAATGCTAACGTCACGCAATTATAGTGCCCACTGTCTGCCTGCTCGCCCTAAAGCCGCACTACCTATCTAAAAGTCCTCCTGATTGTGTTAATTGCGTGTTTAATTTAATGAGAATAATTTGTTCAAAGAGCTTGCCTTCGACGTCCAGCAGGCATATTGGGCTGTATGATACCAGGTTGTCTAAGGGCTGTTTTTTTTCCTCAGCACGACGAGTTTTGCACGCTTCCAGTTCATCGGAAAGTTGGCCCTGGCCGCTGCGTCATTATATACGGCTAACGTGTACTTTGCGATCCCTATTGCTGCTTGTTTTATTATCTCGGCTGAAATAAGTCCCGCACCCGGTGCTTTCTTCTCGTTCAGTCTTACAGAGGCCTTACGTAGCTCTTCCACTGGAAACTTCAGAACCCCATTTTTTAAAAGTTTTGCGTATTCCTTCCATTTTCAGCAACAAGACCTCTTGGTTTGGCTTCTTCAGTTTTTGGTATGTTTGTGACTTTCTTCTGTTTCTCCGAAGAGTTTTGTTTTCGATTGCTTCGTTCGCCGATTTTCCCAGTGTGTCATCCATTTGATACATTCAGGTTTCGATGTTAGTATTTGCGAACTCTTTCCATCTGAGGTATGGCTGGGTGTGTCTTGTTGCCAAATGTCGTGAGTTCTTTTACCCTTTGAATCCCTTTAAACACAGGTTTGTCTTTGGGTTCTTCAGCTGTATCTCTGATAGGTATGATAAGGTAGAAAATGCCTCTTGTTTTTGAATAAGGTTTCCGTTTTAATTCGGAAAACTCAGAGAGTATATCATCATAGCCACTTTGGTCTTGTTTTGCTGGCAAAGATCCCGTTTGTCTCCGAAATGATTAATTATTCTTCTGGTAGCTCTACTGTTCCAATCCAAATCCTTGTTGCATTGGATGACCAGCTGAAATTCCTCTAGAGCCTCCCAGCCAGATAAATCCGCGTTCCACTTTTATTCTGGGAAATATTTCATTCTTGCAGCCATTCTCTGCAATTCACTGAAAGGCTTCAAAACTTTCTTTCTGTATCACTTGCTCTTTTCTCGTTTCTTTTTCCTGGGCAATTTTACATTTTTCACACTTGGTCTGGGCTAAGATTTCCAAAGTCTTTTTATGTTTGGCTTCCAGGCTCTCAATCCGGTTTCGGAGCTCCTGCTTACTTGATGCTTCCCTGAATTCTTGCTTGGGTTTGTACATTCCCCCAATAACCTTTTCTAGTTTTCTTGCCTCTTTAGAAATTTTATTTAAAAGATCTCTTGCGGTATTTATTTCAGTATCACTGCCTCCTTCAGATGGTGTCTCGATTCTCTTTCGTTTGATCAATTTCTCATCGCCTCTCGGCTTGTTTCGCATAACGTCAGCTTTAACGTTTGAAAATGATATCGTTCTAGTTCTCCGTGGTGTCCTTCTTTCGAGTCTCTCCTAGTCTTGTCTCCAACAATAACAAATCTCTCTTCGTCCTTTGGACAGTTGGTACCCCCTCCAGAATCCGAGGGGCAGCTTGGCTGAATGCCACATATTTTGCAGAAAAATTAAATATAGGAATAAATTGGTACGAATTTAAATGACAAAACAAAATGGGGGTCTTAACAAAAATTAGTCTAAAAACTACTTATTCAATTTATTTTAAATTATGTCCAAAAATCAACTGATGAGATATTGGTACGAATCTAATATGCTAGAACAAATTGACGCCCAATAAAAATACTTGAAAGGACGGTGTAAATGTTACTAAGTGACTATGTGTGGAATTAAACGGGGCCACACTAAAGTGAATTTACTGATTTTTTTAGTAATAAAATCTGCAATTTTTTAAAATATTATAAGTCAGTTTATATACATTACCTACTTCAAATACGTAGCACTGTAGTGAGGGTATTGGGATTATACATGGTGTTCGGGAATTCATTTGCCGACGTTCTAGAGCAAGCTCCTCTTGATAAAATAAGAAAAATAAATTCCGATAAAGATAGGCCCAAACATGCAAAACATTTGCTCCCGTATTCACTAAGAAGGTTTAAGAGTTAGACCACGTCGAAGTGCCATGGTAATTAAAACTCTTAGTTCGCCATCTACGTTTCGCTTATGTCACTGTCATCTTGTAACTGTGACATTTAGAAAAAGTATTTGTTCAAATGTTAAAAATATCATCTTAAACCTATAACTATCAAGTTAGCCCTGGTCTAAATTTAAACCTGTTTAGTGAATACGGGTGTGATTTTTCTTTTCAATTAAACATGGTAACCTTTTAGCATTTGTAGATGACACTCAAATGTATCATAAAATTAATTCTGAAAAGATAATGAATTTTGTTAATTAACAAAGTGAAGAACTTTTTAATACATGTAAAAACATTAAAAACCTTGGATTAGAAATTAATATAAATAAATCTAAATAATTATTAATTAGTCCAAAAAAATTACTTAGTAAAATAAAAACCAATTTTAATTTTAAAATTACTCATGAGATTTATACGTTATACTATTCGTTTAGTTATTTCAATCAAAAATATTGGTGTTATTGTTGTTCGAAATTTAAATGTTAATGACCGTATAAAAAAATCGTTAAAAATGTATATTTTTAACTAAGAATTGTATATAATTATAATATTTTAAAGATTTTTTAAATACTAACACTAATCTAAAACTTATTGATTCTTTAATTCTAAGTGTCCTCGATTATTGTGGCTCAATTTATCATAAAAATATCAGTTCGAATGATAAATTACAAATTGTACTTAATTGCAACTGGTCTTACAAAATATGATCATATATCTCTAACTTTTAATAGATTTAAATTAACTAAATTAGAATTTAAACGCGAAATTCACGTATCTTATTTTATTCATAAAATAACAAAATAAACCTAATCAAACCTAACTATTTATTTGAAAAAATTCAATTTCGAAATAATATTCATAATTTAAATACTAGAAATCAAAATAACTCGGAAATTCCCGTTCATTAAATAGAGAAATATGAATAATCTTTTAAATATGTTCTATAATTTATAATAAGATTCCTTATCATTTAAAAAACATATCAAAACTATTAATGATGAAGTAAGACTGACCACTTAGTAACCAAAATCCTACTTTTTGTGTCAACTAAATTTGCTTTTATCTAGTTTTAGTTCTACATAGAGAATATTGACTTAATATTTTTATTTTTATTTATAGGTATCTCAATTACCTAGCACAAGTAAATTATTAAAAAAAAAAACAATCTACGGAACCAATAATAGTAAAAAATAAAAAGGGTTTTTATTTAAATAAAGCCGGAATGAAAACGCAATCTCAGTCAACTTCCTATACGCCTCTTATATTTCATGCGAAGTTCCACGGTGTTGAAATATTCTTGGTTAATAATTCATAAGGGGTAGTTTTGATGGGGTGTGAAATTATTTTGGTAATAACTTTAACTTTTCATGTATTTATATATTGTATTCGAGAAGGCTGAACACTTACAAAAAAAAATATATTTTTGTTCGATTCAGATAAGCAGTTTCCAAGATAATCTAGTCTGAAAGTTTTAAGTAATTCACTTAAAATATAATAACCAATCAAAAGTGGTTTCAACTAAGTGAAGTCATTCTTCGTGATTTTAGAGAAAATTTGCGGTAAAATCATTTTGAATAAAACCTTGCAATGAGCAGTTTTTATGGTGAGTTATTTTGGTACATAGGATCATTACTTCCTCAATATATATACATTTTTAGATCCATCTTGTAGGATTTTTTTTATTTTGGTAGTTTTACAGTTCGAAATGTCACCTGCAATAACTTTCCCCTTGTAAAGCTTTTGTATGGGTTATAACAAAATACATTGTAACTATAATATAATACCCTATCAGATATCACAGACCTAACTAGAATCTAGGATTGTTTTGAACGGTTTTATAATATTTTATTTGCCGCCTCCTAACCAAAGTTTTTTTAAATACTTTTTTAACATTGTCTGGAAAATGTGTCAATATTACCCAAGTCTTGCCATTGTAATTTAATGTAAAGCAGTATCTAGCATCAGTGTTTTAAGATAAAATTAATATAAGACAATAATTACATTAATACATTTTTTCTGGCATTATTTTGCGATACAATTTTACGCTATTTTGGGATAATCCTCCCAGTTTTTTTAATTGCTCAAAGACTACAAAACCTAATCACTTTAAGCGGTATCTAAAGTTAATTTCATTATCATCAATTTCATATAATTTTAATTTCAATTCAAACAGAATTGTAAGTTTTGAGCCCTTTGTGCTTTAAGCAATATTAACTGTTTAAATTTCTTAATCACAGTATTACCTTGTAATACCTTGTATGTAAAATAAAACTAAATCACCCAAATAGAGTCACAATTAATTGTGTTTATATATAGCAATTGTTTGCGGTGGTGCTTATCAAGTAGGCCAGTCATTAGTCTGGTAGTCTCGAGCGCTATATAGTTTTTATATAAAATCGCTATTAAATAAAGGTTTTAGGATTTTTAAAATCTAATGCAATAAAGAAAAACTAAAAGTCTGATCCTAAAGTGGCACCAAAGAAAAGTTGTATTTTTAAATCGAACATCCTATGTTTTATATCTATCAAATGGATATGTTCTGGCTGATTAAATATAACTGATTTGATACATTTGTCTTTAATGCCGCCCGAAAAATAACCATAGGAGGCAATTTTTCACATTTCAGGAACAGATAAAATACAAGGTGTCCCATTAAAAAAAATACAACCCATGGTGATATCTTGTAAAATTGATAGTATTTTCATATGGCCAACTTTAAAACTTAGGAAGATATGGCAGATTAAAATCGATCGCACTGTCTATTCATATATAAAAATGCGAGAGTAAAAAAATATATTGTTTCCTTTTTATCGAATAGTGCAGTCGAAAAATTTTCAAAAAATATTTAGATCGTCTTTCCATAAACCCTAATGACAGCGGCTACATCAGCATTTTTTTCTTCGTTTTTTGAGGAGCTACTGCAAAAAGCTCATGAGTAAAATACTTTTTGTTCTTGCCCTTTTATTGAATGACGGGGACAAAAGAAATTTCTAAAAATATTTAGGGCGTCTCTTCCATTAGCTGTTATGGCTATCAATCCGTCTATGTGTTATATCGTCGGTATTTATTAAAATATTACCGGAAAAAGAGCAAACGTAAAAAAAATACTTAATCGAATGACGCGGTCGAAAAATTATTTAAAAATGAATTCACTTTTTGGCTCGTTTAGGTCGTTTTCTATCCCCGTTATATCGCTTGGAAAATATCAGGGATAAATATTTTTGTACTCAACAAGCATGTTATACGATAGGTTGATTTGATGACGGTCGATATCTCAAAGACCGCAAATCCTACGCATCCGAAACTATGTGAAATTAATTGGGCTTGCCCAAAAAACTTTTTAGATGTAGGTTCGGGGCAAACTAAAAAGTAGGTCTAGTGTATCTCCAATTTGCAAAAGTCTGCGTATGCAACCCACTGCCTTCTACATTTTTAGTGGTATGACTTCTTCCTGAACAGTTTTTCAATTCCCTGGAAAAAATGTTCAACTTTTTCTTTTCAAATATTTAGCTGCGGAAGTTATCGTACAATAATACAATAATCCCTAAAAGTTCCGTAAGATCATTTAACTGCGTCCTTACTCTACCTTGCAGACGTGCAAATTGCCTGATGATGGTTAGTATCCCGAAAACTGTAACAAACACCTCCTTATATGTACATTCGGAGTCAACTATATATTAGAACTGAAACTGCCAAAAAAGGAGTTGGTTCTACACACAATTTGGTTTGATGGAAAAACCTAACAAAGCTTTTTTGTAAGCCTCGAATGCTGCTTCTCAAAGAAATAATAGAATTTTGATCTAACGGTTTCAGTTTGGTAGGTCTAGGACGAAACCTGAAATTAACTGCCAAACAGGCTACTGTATCCCCAATCTGTAATCTGTAAAAGCCCCCCTCTACATTTTGTAAACTGTATTTAACTGTTATATACGATTTTTGTTGGCTTTAAAACTGCAATCACCGTTTTGTATATCTGACCTAAAGTTTAATACTGTTAAAAATATTTTTTCTCGAAGCAACAATTTTTATCAAAATTAACAATTTTATTTTTTGTTTCGCGATCTTGAATTCGTACCACAACTTTACCAGTTTATCTTTATATCACACTTAATACTTGCAAAAAATTTGAAATTAATCTAATAAAAAGTTTTCAGGCTTTTTATTATTTTGCTATTTCTACCAAAATGTTACCAGTTCATTCCAAAAACACTTGATTCTTGTTCAAAATTTGAGGTAAATTGGATAATTAGTGTTTTTAACGTATCACTAGGCTGCCATTCTGTTCCGTGATACTACATTTTTACCCAAATATTACCAGGTCATATTTATATGACACTTTGTGACAAAAATTTGAATTTTGTTAGGCCATCTTAAATTTATACCAAAATTTCACCAGTTTATTTCTACATCATAACTAATTATTGCACAAAATTTGAAATCAATCCATTAAGTAGTTTTTTGAACTAGAATATTTAAATATTTTTTAAGGCACCATTTTGTTTTGCCATCTTGGATTCGTATCAACATTTTACTGTTTGATTTTATCATAATACTTGAGTTACGTGCTAAATCTGAGATAAGTTCGATAATTTAGTTTTTTAGTAATATTTTTTTTCACATTTCAATAGGCTACAATGTAGTTTCACCATATTGGATTTTTACCAAAATATTACCAGGTCATCCCCATATGACCCTTCTTTTTGGAACCAGATTTGAAGTCAGTCGGATTACTAGTTTTTCAGCTATGCCGCGAAAAGGCGGACCGACAGACAGTCACACCGACGGAATTAAAAAAACATGTTTTTCGGCATCTAGGGACCCTGAAACATAAAGATCTTTTCACGATTACTATACTATCCTTCACGAGGGAATTAAAAAATAGGCCAGCTCCTGAACTATTATTATTTAAATTACAAGCTAAAAACCGTTAAAAATATTCCATGTTTTTAAACATATTTTTTTTTAAATCACAGCAAATGTTTTGGTGCGGTCAAAGAGGTCGTGACCCCAAAAAAGTTATACCCTGTATAATTTTCTAAAATGTAATGTGGCCATATTATAGACTTAAAACTATTTTTTGGGTTTTTCCGCCTTAGAAAATTGAAAAAAATAAATAAAAAATAAAATATAGTTACCCTATAAATTGAATAGATAGTCTTGAGTTCTGGGTCCACTACGAAGGTACCCGAGGAACGACACTGAAAAATGCCTGCTTTCTGGACGTTTCGAGGGAAAGTTTACCCCCGTCTTCAGCAAACCTACAAATAAAATACTAAAAGCAGAATATGTCTTATGTTTCGTATCAGAAATATAACCAGAATGGCTAATCTCTGACAAAATGTCAGTGAATGTCAGTTTAAAGGTGTTATTTTTAATTGTTAGAATAAGGTGCGAAAAAGGTGTACCTAGAGTATGTTCATTTTAATTTATTGTATTTTGAGGTGTCCTTTTTTTACTTCAGTATTTAGCAAATTTAACCAAGTGTTATGCTAAATACTGAAGTAAAAAAAGGACACCTCAAAATACAATAAATTAAAATGAACATACTAGGTACACCTTTTCGCACCTTATTCTAACAATTAAAAATAACACCTTTAAACTGACATTCACTGACATTTTGTCAGAGATTAGCCATTCTGGTTATATTTCTGATACGAAACATAAGACATATTCTGCTTTTAGTATTTTATTTGTAGGTTTGCTGAAGACGGGGGTAGACTTTCCCTCGAAAAGTCCAGAAAGCAGGCATTTTTCAGTGTCGTTCCTCGGGTACCTTCGTAGTGGACCCAGAACTCAAGACTATCTATTTAATTTATAGGGTAACTATATTTTATTTTTTATTTTTTTTTTTTTCAATTTTCTAAGGCGGAAAAACCCAAAAAATAGTTTTAAACCATGAATCCGCCACTACAATTTCGTAATTATTCATATTATAGACATTATATGAGATTCATTATGTGCCAAATGCGAGTTAAATATATTTAGAAATGTAAAAGGCACATAAACAAGAACTAAAAAAAAATTATAACTTAACACTTTGTGTGTTGTAAAATAGCTCCTCCAAATACGGCAGCGGAATTTCCGGATACCCTGTCTATAGACAAAATAAGTAAAAAGTAGGCTTTGCATTTTCAACAACTACCCCAAATACTATTGTGTTAAAAAGTAAGGTGTTGAAATAGTAAAAACTGGAAAGTGGTACTTTTCCGCACGCGACTATAGTTGACAGAACGAATATTTTTTCTACGAGCACGTGCATACATCAACAAAAAATGAAAATTACCTCATATAGAGAAATTAATCATTTATTTGTAAGAAAATAATTGAACAAACTAACTACCTATTTTGTATTTACAATATTTATATTGAGAAGCAGTTGCTTGCATTTTGAGGATTTATAGCTGATGCCAATACATTTTTGCTACGTGATGGTGAGCGATAATCGAAAATGATTTCTTTTTCACTATTATTGGTATGGACACGCTGGTGCTTGTTGTGTCTTCTGTTCAAACGAACGATTACTATTTGGGGCGAAAGATTCATTTAAAATTATGTTAGAGATAGGTATCTTTCTTGTTCTACCGAAATTCTTTTAGGTGTCACTCCGCGATAGTGGCGGATTTCCACCCATCGTGTCTTTTAATAATATTAATTTAGATCTTGCCTACATCATCATAATGGACGGTAGTAGATGGTAGCAAAAGATCTTCAGAAACTATACCCGGTGAATAATTCTGGGTTTGGCAAACCCAAATAAGCTGCTATTTATAACGGTTATTTCCTAAAACTGTATATTATAGTACACTGTGTAAGTACTTTCCGCACCCATTTACGTGTGGTATGTTTCATTTTTCGCACTCATTTACTTTACGCGTGCGATAAGGTTGATGATACAAATAAAATTTTTCTTTTAAAATGTCCACTCTTAAAATTACTGGCGGAAATGAACAGGATATTGTTAACTTTGACAGTAAAAATATCTTGAAGTATATAAATAATTAAAATAATTGGTAGGCTTCTCTTCTACCTTTGTGTACGGTTGTAATAAATTTGAGTAATAGAGTAACAAACTCTTTTTTTGTAATTATATAACTTAAAAGAAAGTTGATTTTTTTAAAGAAAAATTTAAAAATAAGGAAAGTATGGGCGAGGCAAATAGTGATTTCATATCAGAAGAAGTCAAAATTGTCACTTGGACTGTGAGTGAAAAATCTCTCCATCGTTATAAAAAACAGTATAGAATGTTAGAATGTTTGGTAACTGGTGTGCCCGAAGAAATGTGAGAGCACTAAAGGAAGACGTATTTTTGGCATATTTTTCAGAATTAAGATCTAGATGAGGTCCGGGTTCTAAGCTATTCCTTGAACCGCTTAATGGGTTGGTTTCTGCAGAATTTGTATTAGTTTTTTGAGAAACGTCATTTAATTCTGTTGACATTTTCTTTGTAGACAGAAAACCGCCATTGCCACATCGTCTTCGCATACGCCTACATAACAGCTCAAAGCTTTTATCACGTTTTTGAAAGACATACAGCTATTTGTTACATTAAAAACTTTAGATCAATTTGTTGACACAAAAAATAATCTTTAAATTCGTAATCTATGTGGAAAATGAGAATTAATTCAGTGGAAATTTACTCTGCGTAATTCGGTCATTATTTCAGTGTTATCGTGTTATTTTTCGTGGAATCTAGGCAACCTTTTCTCTCTATCGCATCTAATATGTAATAAGAATAAGATATCGGTAATATAGCACTTCCCAAATGCAGCTTATATTGTATATGCTTTAGCCTATGCATCGTGAAAGGAAAGATAATTTTATATGATGCACTGCCAAGGCTAATACTGAATAATACTTTAGTTTGACGTTTTGTCCCGACCAATTAAAACAAGAAATGTTTGTGCAACTAATTTAAATGTAGAGCTAATTGCACTGTTTGTTGAAGCTTTTATTTTCAGAGGGAAATACGTTGATAGTTCCTCTACTCGCATAAAAATAGTAAATGATACAGCACTACGTCTAGAAAATTAAATCAGGAATGTCAGCAATACTATAAATAAAAGGCCATTTAAATAACTCGTGAATAATAATTATGCAATGAATAATATTTTGAAACTATATCAAGAGTATTCTAAGATAAACCCATTACAATAAATAAAAATAACCAGTCTAGAATGTGCATTTTATTTAAAATATGTAGTGAGACATTTATTGTTAGTAGCTACAAATAATTTTTATGCTATATTTTAATAAAATTAGACAGAACAAAAATGGCAAAATATATTTTCATCTTGAAAACAATTTTTTTGTAATAAATTGCTTCTGTATGCGGCGTTCTAGTTAGGTGCAGTACCACATTTAGCTCGATTTAATGAAAGGGCGATAATGTGTATAAATCAGAAACCAAAAACTGTGTTGTTGTATCTTAATAAAAGATAAACACTTTTTAAAAATTAAGTCAAATATTTTGAACTCATAGACTTATAAAAATCGTGTGTTTTGATGCAATGATAAAAGTAAATATGTAAATATGTACTGCAAGTAAATTGACAAATTCATCCTCCCTATCGGACGTAATTTCAGACAGTCCATAATGATAGACTTTATTTCTTCCCGTTGTTGACATAATATGTCAAAAACTCATAAAATCCGTCCGAATAGAGACTCTATTCATACACTACACATTGTATATGTATATATATATATATATATATATATATATATATATATATATATATATATATATGTGTTTTCATATAATAATATATATATATATATATATATATATATATATATGTATGCTAAAGTTTTCATTGGACCTACTCAACAATAAATAACGCAAATGGTAATCAAAGATGAAGACAATAATATGCCATTTTTAAAAATCAAGTTATAAACTTAGAGATTGTCAGTAGCAGGACACAAAAAACTTTGACACACAGAATAAGCAACTACGAACAAAAACAGAATCACCTAAAGCTAACTACCCCATAATTCGTAGTAGTTATTCTACCCTTTCGAATATTGCTCCAAACGGGAGAATGTAGCTCTATTTTGGGAGGTATACTCGCGGTTTCGTCCGTATCCGTGCCATAGTCAGTCACATCTTTCCCATAGATACCAAACCTCTTGGGAATGTCGAAATCATCGTCTTTCATTTGCCTATATCCTTTGGAGGTTGGATCTAAATGAATGTAACCTATAAAAACAAATTAAAGTTAATTTAAAAGCAAAGCATCTAGTAAAGATGTTAGTGCCACCCACTGATAAAAATCTGTTTTCAATAAAAAGCAACGCATTGTTTTGAACTTGTACAGGGTGATCAGTTAAGGGTAGCGAGCGGCCATATCTTATAAGATATTGGTCGTATAGATTTGAGAAAAAAAAAGTCGTAATAAAAGTCGTTAAGAGAAATTGCTGAAAATTATTTTCGAGTTTGTCAAACGTCCGCTAGAGGGCGTAACAACCAACACCAAGTAGAAAAATGGGGTTTTTATAGAATTTTGCCTAATGAAAATATATCGATGATATCATTTTCATATTTAGTGACCATTTCCCTACACTTTTTGTCTAAAATGTTTTGTTCTATATATTAAAATAAAGCGGTGGGGGAAGTTCAATTGTTTTTTCAAACAAACCAAGATGTCGCCCGTTTCTTTTGACCGATTTTAGCAAACTTAGGCTCATATGAAAGAGCATAATTTGCACTACAAAACGCTTATTTGGTTTTGAATTTTTGACTTTTGCTAGCGTCGCTAGATGGCGTTAACTAAATTAGTAGCATATTTTTTAGTTTAAAAAAAAAAAAAAACAAATGTAATGGTATATTCATTTTTACATATTTTAAAAGGGGATAAATTTCTCTATAATTTAATGAAAATAATTTATACCTTTTTTTGAACCGTTGATATTGACCAAAATATTATTTTATTTTATTA
The DNA here is from genome assembly GCA_030620095.1 of Kuschelorhynchus macadamiae. NCBI lineage: Eukaryota > Metazoa > Arthropoda > Insecta > Coleoptera > Curculionidae > Kuschelorhynchus > Kuschelorhynchus macadamiae. The sequence continues at coordinate 2,860,625 of JAUTXW010001262.1, read as the reverse complement.
AAAAATGGCACGCCACTGCTTTTTGTCAAAATAAAAATCATTTTCGTAATCACTTATTAGTTGCTAACAAAAAGAACCTCTTGGCTTTTTTTCGTTAGACGAACGGTTTTGGATTGAAAAAATAAAATGTTTAGCAATGATAACTATAAGGTTCAAAATTATTTTTAAATATTACATCTCACAATAATAAAATTATTACCTATTATTTTTATCATTAATAATCATTTAATTAGCGAGAGAATGCTTTCGTTCATAATTTATTATGAATAATCATTATTATTTCATAAATTAAATTAAAAATCAAACTTAACTAACATCGCATTTAAGCGAAGCAGGCCATGGTCTACGTTAAGAAACAAAACACCAAATTGTCAATCACGTTGATATTCATTTTGATAGTTCCTGCTATTGACATCTAATTTAATGTTATGTAAAAAGTATTTTTACAACAAATCATGCCTTTTACGAATGAAGAAGCCTTTGATATGTTGAGAATTTATTTTCAATGTTTTGAAAATGCGGCGATTGCTTCTAGGCAGTATGCACTGCGTTATCCCCTCCGAAGACACCATTCGAGAATGGTTTTTCATCGTTTAGCCTTACGTTTAAGGCAACATGGCCAAGTGCAACCAACTCCAACTTTGAGAAGAAATCGTAGAGTAAGAAGAGAAGATAACATTATAAATGTGTTGGCTTATATTCATGCAGACCCCCATTTAAGCATAAGAGAGATCTCCAGAGATTTAGGAATATCCTATGGCTCAGTGCAAAAAATATTAATGGATTTTAAAATGCATCCATATCACATCGTGATTCATCAAGCCCTAAATGACACTGACTTTGAACGTAGGCTCGATTACTGCTACTGGCTTAGAGACTTCATTAGGGAAAACCATCATATTTTGTCACAAATATTGTGGACAGACGAAGCATCGTGTTGCAGTAATGGCAGGGTAAATCTTCATAACGTGCATTACTGGTCGAACACTAATCCACACTGGTTACGTGAAGATTATCAGCAGGGTCGATGGAGCGTCAACGTCTGGTGCGGTGTTATTAATGGTGCTATTATCGGTCCGCACATCTTTAATGGCAATCTAACCGGTGACATGTATTTGAACTTTTTATTTAACGATTTACCAGGACTCTTAGAAAATGTGCCTTTACAAGTAAGAAGAAACGTGTGGTTTCCACAAGACGGATGCCCGGCACATTATTCACGAAATGTGCAAGATTTTTTGAACAGGCATTTTCCTAACCGTTGGATTGGTAGAGGCAGTCTATTTTTCTGGCCACCACGGTCCCCCGATTTAACCTGCCTTGATTTTTATCTGTGGGGCCGAATGAAGGATTTGGTGTATAAAACTCGACCAACTACTCGAGAAGACATGATAGTTCGAATTCAAAACGCCATAAATATTATACCAAGAGCGGAAATTGAGACAGCTGTCAACTCCACCCAGAAGAGATTGGACCAGTGCATTCAAAATAATGGACAACATTTTGAACATTTACGACAAAACTATTAATTTATTTTTAAAGTTCCATGTTCTTGTTTTTAGTGTTATTGCTCCTGCTGTTGTTGGACAGTTTTATTAAGATTTTTCATTGTTAAACATCTTATTTTTTCAATCCAAAACCGTTCGTCTAACGAAAAAAAGTCAAGAGGCTCTTTTTGTTAGCAACTAATAAGTGATTACGAAAATGATTTTTATTTTGACAAAAAGCAGTGGCGTGCCATTTTTTAATAAAATAAAATAATATTTTGGTCAATATCAACGGTTCAAAAAAAGGTAGATGATAAATTATTTTCATTAAATTATAGAGAAATTTATCCCCTTTTAAAATATGTAAAAATGAATATACCATTACATTTGTTTTTTTTTTTAAAAAAACTAAAAAATATGCTACTAATTCAGTTAACGCCATCTAGCGACTAAACTAAATAAGCGTTTTGTAGTGCAAATTATACTCTTTCATATGAGCCTAAGTTTGCTAAAATCGGTCAAAAGAAACGGGCGACATCTTGGTTTGTTTGAAAAACAATTGAACTTCCCCCACCGCTTTATCTTGATATATAGAACAAAACATTTTAGACAAAAAGTGTAGGGAAATGGTCACTTAATATGAAAATGATATCATCGATATATTTTCATTAGGCAAAATTCTATAAAAATCCCATTTTTCTACTTGGTGTTGCTTGTTACGCCCTCTAGCGGACGTTTGACAAACTCGAATATAATTTTCAGCAATTTCTCTTGGCGACTTTTATTATGATTTTTCGCTACCCTTAACTGATTACCCTGTGCTATCCTATCACACAAACTGTCTAACTTGAAATAAAAACCTTTGAAGAGGCTTTTGAATTCTGTTGCCGTTCAGCAATACTAAACTGGCGTAATACTTACTGTTCCTATTACCTATTGATTCATTGTTATATGTCGTGTTTGAAAAGATAGGAATAACAATATAGTTTTTGCATCGTAACTGCATCAAACTACATATCTGGTTGATTATAGTTATATACAAACGAAGAACCTCAAATATTATGAGGCAAAGCAAAGAACAATTACTGCCGCGTAAATTAATTTCAAACTTAAGCGCGTACAATATTGTACAGAGTGTACCATTTTCGATTTTTCTGGTGAGTATCTAAGTTATTATATTGAAGATAGAGGGATGCTGTTTTCACGGCATTGTGGTACTCATGGACTTATCGGTCCACCAGATTTTTCTGTCTTAGATTTTATGTGTTTTTTTTACAAAATAAGGTTTACAAGACTCGCCATCGTTCTCTAAGCTTCCTGAAGCAACATTTAGCTTTTTTTGGGGTTTTTCCAATGTCGTATATAATTTTTTTATAATATATATATATATGTATATATATATATATATATATATATATATATATATATATATATATATATATATATATATATATATATATATATATATATATATATATATATATATATATATATATATATATATATATATATATATATATATATATATATATATATATATATATATATATATATATATATATATATATATATTTGAAAAGCGTGGAAGTATGTGTTTTTAGCTGCTTTAAAATATATACAGGGCATTCCATTTAAAAAATACAAGCTTGATTTGTAAACTGAATATTTGAGGCCCTAGAAAAAACTGTGGCGATTGAATGTCTCCCACATTTGTCTGCCAAAGTTAAAATTTGCGCATATCACACTGTATATATTTGTTTTTCTTTTCATTGTTACTGCATAACATACTGTACACTGTGTCCCAGATTGCTTGTAATTACAGGGTTTCTCGGAAACCAGCAGAGATATAACTTTGCGGTTTTCGCGACCCTATGTCACTTTTTCGAGAAACTTTGAATGCCGCAAACAGAATTGTGCCACATCGTTTCGTTCCCGAGATACAGGGTGAAATAGAGATTTTGCGCTTTTGGGGGTGGTATCATATTTCGGACACCCTATCAGATAGAGAAAAGGTAAAAACTGCTATGGATAGATATTTTTACGTAGAATCCAGTGTTGTAGTCGCACAAATTTTTAGACAATCTGTTTTTGAGATATAGCCCAAACTTAGTATTTTTTAAATGGGACACCCTGTATTTTTTTATTCCAAAAAATTCGCTTTAAATGATGTATCACACTATGCACTTTTGACGTAAACTAAACCTTATAAACGCTATATTAAAAGAAAAACGTAAGTTGGCCATGGATATATGGGTAGATATTAAAAGTGTCCAGAAGCAAAATTAAACAACATAAAAAATTAACAACCATTTTTTTACTATGAAATAAATAAACTTAATAATCTTGATAAACTTAATCACAATACTAAACAAATTCTACATAACTAGAAAAACTGTTCAAAATGGCCACCCCCCTCACGAACACATAAATAGCACACAGTGCGAATTCTTCTTAGAGCATTCATCATTATTATATGTCTATCTTCCAATGATCTAAATGCCTGAATGGTTGCATTTTGCAGCTGCTCCATCGTATTGACTGGATTCAGGTAAATTTTTTTTTTAAGTAAGACCAAACGAAAAAATCTAATATTGAGAGGTCTGGCGACCTAGCAGGCCACCTTACTGGTCCATTTGTACCAATCCAGCGATCGTGAAAATTTTCAAATAGAAATGGCCTTATAATTTGCGCATTGTGGGCAGGAGCACCGTCCTGCTGAAAGTAAATATTGTGCAGATTTGCTAGCGGCAAGTTATCCAATAAATCCGGTAGTATTTGATTTAAAATTGCTAGATATCTATCTGCTGTTAAATTATTATTGTAAATATGGAATGTAATCTTTGTTCCCAATATAAAGCAAGCGACGCTAAACCCAAACCTTCCTTGCTGCTGACGTTCTCTTGTTAAAAATTGGTTTTCCGTATACCAGTGCCTATTATTATGCCTGTTAAAAATACCACTACAACTTATATAGGCTTCATCGGACCATATAACCTTGCTATCGAGGTCAGGGTCATTTTGGGTTTTTTGAAGATTTAGATGAAAAATTTAGATGCCTTTCTGCATCTCCAGGATGCAATTGCTGTACTACTTTTACTTTATAAGGCTTATATTTATGTTTTCTTAATATCCTTTGCGTTTGTGATTTTGACACCCCCACTGTTTCTTGAATATGCCTACATGAATTCGCGTGATTGGCCTGAATACTTGCTAATACAACAATCTCATTGTTCTCGTGATTTCGTTTATTATGTTTTAGCCCTGTGCTTTGAAAATGATCCATCATTAATTAAATTTAATTTAATTCGGCGAAAAATTGCTTTGTGTGGCTGAAGCCTTTCTGGATATCTACGATATAAAAAAAGCTTTTGGAAATAGTCCATAACTCAAAGTGGAATTGAAAAAAAATTTTGAAAGTAGGTTCATAATAATTTAAGCGCTTGGTGCTTACCTGTTAAAATATAAATCAGATGCTTGATCACTGTTTTCATGATATTCAATAAAACAAACCATCATATCATACTTATGACTATTTTCAAAATTATTCATTTCTTCTTAATATCTATTAATTTACCTGTTAGAGTTATTGGTAACTCGTATGATAAGAGGATAAACACGGCAATATTTGATATATTTAAGAAACAAATAGTTTGTTTCCATGTAAATATGGAAACGTTTTTATTTTAATATTGCGTTTATAAGGCTTAGTTTACGTCAAAAGTGCATAGTGTGATACATCATTTTAAAGAGAAAAAAAAGGCAAATTTTTTGGAACCAAAAAATACAGGGTGTCCCATTTAAAAAATACTAAGTTTGGGCTATATCTCAAAAACGGTTTGTCTAAAAAAAATTTCGACTATAGCACTGGACTCCACATAAAAATATCTATCCATAGCAGTTTTTACCTTTTCTTTATCTGACAGGGTGTCCAAAATATGATACCACCCCCAAAAGCGCAAAATTTCTATTTCACTCTGTATCTCGGGAACGAAACAATCTGGCACAATTCTATTTGCGGCATTCCAAGTTTCTCGAAAAATTGACACAGAGTCGCGAAAACCGCAAAGTTCTATCTCTGCTGGTTACCGAGAAACCCTGTGATTACAAGCAATCTGGAACACAGTGTACATATTTATTTTATTTTACATTTACTTTTTTAATCTAGGCTAATTATCTATAGCTATTGAGAAATGTAACAATTTGTAGGTACTTAGTTTTCTGTACATAATTGTGGGAATTTCCATCGGCATTTAGAGTCTAATTTAGTTTTAAGGTTCTTGTATGCTATCCGTTTATTTTTACAACACTTCTTTGTAAGATTTTATGTTGTTGCACGTTCGATAAAAGGAACCATCACCGATAGTGAACTGTTTATTGCATTTAGGGTTTATCATAGGAAAATACCGAAACGACCCTTCTTAGTAAAGCTTTCTCCAAATTCCCATTTTACTATCTGTAATGAATGTTTTTATTTTAACCATGGGAAAGTTTACGAAGATAGAAAAAAACCCCTTTTGCCAACGAATAGGATCAATCAAAGCGAGGAATTTTGGCACAGGGGGTGGAACTTTATGTTTCTTGAGATTTGTATTAATATTAGAGGAGGACTCTGTTTTTGGACTTGCAAGAAGTCGGATGTGAATTTTGTTGTTCTAGTTCAATAGACTTATTTTATTTCATTTTAACAGTGTTTCAATAAACTCTCACAGTTCATATAAAAAAGGAATGTATTGGATATATAGCTAATCAAGCACACACATACGTTCCTAAAAAACTAACTACACTATTCTAAGTAAAAACTTATATTAATCTGTTTTTACTTTTTCATTAGCTTGTATTATAGCTAAGAGACGAAAGTGCAGCGTTGAACTTCACACTATATTTCGAAAACAAAGAAGGTCTTGCAAGGTTTGTTTACGCCATCAGCAGGGTGCTGCGAAAATAGCATCCCTCTAGCTTCAATAATAAGTGACATACCCTGCAAAAGTATCGAAAATGACACCCTGTACTGTGAAAATGCTGCGCCAGTATCGACCAAAAATTTAAAGGCATGTGACCTTCTCAATCTGACACCAGTCTATAGGAGGAACGTCGAAAGACAATGGGATTCTTGTGTATTGTATTTAACGTATATGTTTGGATTTTATCATTCAGATACTCTGCTAAAGGGTGTGGAGACAAATTAATGAAAGATATAGAGAAGGTTATATGTTAACGAATCGAATCCTTAATAATGGGGAATCTTTGACACTCTAGGGAAAAATTTGAAAATCCACAAAGTCATCGGATTTGATCACTGTTGGGACATGTTTGTACAACATGTACGGACAAAAACGACATCATCAACCTGATAAGCTTGACGTACTAGATCAAGCGATTCAGGAATATTGAGTACAAAGTGGGCAGATAAAAACTAAAAACTGCATAGCCCAGTACGCCATGTTGCATTTATTATTAATGTTAGTTTTAGTATGTACCTGTTTTTACGAATTGGTAGTAGGTGAATTAACCCAAAATAAAATGCTTAATAGAATGCAATTTACGTTTTTTTTAATAATTATGTTAAGGTTTAGGGTAAAAAAAATCGATTTTTTTTTCAAACATTATAACTTTCACACGTCAACTGCCAGGCCTGATTGAAAATGAAAATGTACCGGGTCCTGTAGGCCATACAATTATTTTCTTAAAAATGAATTTATTTTAACTTGTAGTAAAAAGATAACTGAAGAAATATGATATTTTTGGGTTTCTTTGTTAAGAAAACTCCATGTCTAGATATGGTACACGTGGGGCCTTATACTCATTTTTTAATTAATTTATGGTTATGGGCAATTTGGACATTCAAGGTTTGGACTTCTTTTTGAAAACCATACATTTTAGAATTAATGTAGAGGAAAACCATTTTACATTTTTACTTTGGTTTATTTGAAACAATTCCCTTTGTTATTATTATATATACATAAATAAATAAAAAATAGATTTAAAAATATTTTTGCAACCCCCATTTTAAATTATTGCAATAAATATGTTGTGTTTTTATATTTCTATTTTGTATTTTCTATTATAAAAGTTCTATGCTTGCGAATAAATGTTTTAAACATAGATTTAAAATTTTTGTATATCCTAGTTTTCAAAAAAAGATGGGTCGTGGTGGTATCTAAATATGGTACACATGGCAGTTAAACGCTAAATTGGCTAATGAGACAAAAATGAACATATTTCGCAAAAATGTCCAGTGCAAAAATCCACTTTGATTTTGACATAACACTAATAAAACAGAAATAAAAATGAACGGTCATAAAATTTCGATTCCATCGCAGTATCTTGCATAAAGATTTTTCTAGACTATTGATTTGTACTAAAGCATGTCAGAATACTAATACTGATTTTTAACACTTACTTCTGCCTGGTAAAGCAGAAGGTTCCTTTCGGATTACTTCAATTTTACTCAGTGTTCCATTTTGGGGTCCTCCGTTTCTTACGTTAGAGTTTTTTGAAGCTTTTTTACTACTTCGTTTTTCTTTATCCTCGTCCCTTTGTTCTTGAGTTGTTCTTTCGGATACATCAACTTCCTAATCACAAGAAAAATGTATATTTTCAAGTACAACTGACATATAGTTAAAAAGCGAAAAAACATTACGGGTCTATGAAATATTATTAAGCTAAAAGAACATTTAACTTTTTTTTGCCATAAAATATATTTGTTCATTCGTGGTTAGACTGTCGAAAGCATATATGTTGCGATATAAGATTTCTCCCGTTTTTTTTTTGGTTATTTCGGCTTGGGCAATTTATTTAATCAAATGATTACAATGTTTTTTTACTCCAGCTGACGAAGTTCGAGGGTCACATATATTACTAATTTTTATTCCAAAAAATATTTTTCTAATTATGTGTCTCTTCTAAAACCATTGTAGGCAAATTAAATTACATGTGGAAATACATATTTTCTAAAAATATGTTTCTTTTAATATATAAGTAGTATATTTATATATTTTTACCACTGCAAAAAATTCACAAAGATTTCTTAAAAAATAATCGTGTTGTAATTATTAAAGGACAAAGACAAAATTAGTTTTTTAAATACTGTATTGTCATGTAATTCAAAACTGCGTCAGCATTTATTTCCACTAGGCAGAGGTAAAAACATATTAACAAGAAATACATGGTAGAATACAAAAATATACAAAGATTATCATAACATATAAGTTGCAGAGTAAGCTACAAAAAAATACGGTACCGTAATTTATAAACTTAAAGGGTAGACATAAACAGAGGTTCGAAATGGTTTGTATATATTAGAGCTTTCTTGTGACGCACATTCCTATTACTATTAAAAAAATATATATAGTATGATAGAGGCATTGCCCTAAAAAAATGATTACATTTATGTGAGACCGTTTGTGTTTGAGAATAAAATGAAAAAAATATTGTGGTATTGTTCAAATACCTATAAAAATGTGCCAATTCATTTTAATTAAATGGCTTCTAGAGGTAATACGTTAAACATTCTATTTTAAATAAACGTTGTAAGGTATAGACCAGCCTGTAACTTGACACTAGATATTTTCTGAATCATACTCTTTTATTCTGTATAACATGCCTAAATTGACATTAGTTTCAAGAAACGAGTATAAAAACGATTGACGTAATTAATTGTGTCTACAGCCCTGCTGAAAAATCAATTTTCCATGCGGAAAATTGGTTTTCCTGCACTAGTGCCGTGTAGCAGGCTTAATGCATTTCGCTTTGGTTAGCTTCCAGTACTCAATGATAAAATCTATGCTAAAAATCAAGAAAAACGTTGATATTAGCAAGGATTTTAAATTGATTTCTTATTTAAAAAAGAAAATGGTAAGTTTTAGACCAAAAAAAGTCTAAAATTTTAAACCACGAACATTTTTAAGCATTTCTCCTGACGATACTTATTTACTAACCAAAGTCGCAACACTAATTGGAATCGCTGGAGTCTGCAGGCGTGAAGAATTAACTCAGATGTTGTGTGAAAACGTAGTTGAACAAGAAGATTTGTGTTCGGTGAAAATACCAGATAGCAAGACTCACCAGAGTAGAACCTTTATTATAACTGAAGAAAAAAATATTAATTTAATCAAGTAAATGTACTACTCAAACTGTTGGCATTAATAAGTTTGGTATGATGCCATCGGACCTGGCGGCTTTTTTGAGATTTCCAAATCCAGAGACCTTTACTGGACACTGTTATATTAATAATTTGGAACGTCTCGGGGGAGGGCAATCGACAAAAGTTGCAGAATCATATGTGGACGAATCCATGGAGAATAAAAAACCCCTCGTTAACCAAATTCTGTGTTCAACAGGAGACAATTCCAAGGAAAATTCGCTTTACAAGTTTTGCGTATGAACAATGCACAAGCGAATCAGCACTAATATGACAAGTTAAGAAGAAAAAATGTCTACGTTATTGCCAGCACCAAAAAAGCTAACCATCAAAATGCTCCCAATTTAGTTAATAATCGCTATAATTATCAATTTTCAGTTACCTACCATGTTAATTACAACAAAGAATAATTTTTTTAAAAAGTTTTCTATAGCTCTATATAGTTACTACTTTTTTCCAAATAATTAATAAAAACTATTAAATCACTACGAATTATGTACTTATTTCCGCACGTCGCGTCTGGTCTGTAGAAAAACTATCGTACGAACTCCGAAAGTTCATTTTCAGCACTTGTTACTACAGCATTGTACGATTAAATTCGTCGGTATGTAACATTCATAAAAAGAGTGTCGAAATTTTTTGTATTTCGAAACTACAAAAATGATCGGGAAGAAATCGTAGAAATAAACCGCTTCAAAAATATCGGAACAATTCACTTTTAGCATCATAATCTATGTGATTTATTTTCGTAGCAAGAGAAGATATTAAAATGCGGTTTTTAAACGTTACTTGCAAAGGTTGTTGTTATTAACCAGTTTAAATGTAATGCATACTTGAGGAAAGGACTTTATTATACCGAGGGTAAAATAAGACTACGAAAATTAAAAAAAATTCAACTGTTTCCAAAATTTACAAAAAAAAATTTTATTTTTATTTGTTGTAACAATATAATCCTTAGTAAAACTGCAAAAAAATAATTTGGCAAATTTTTCGAAATTTTGAAAAATCTTCTAAACATATTTTTAAAATAATATATTTTTTTACATATCATCCTGTAGCTTTTTAATAATCTAAACAAGGCGCATTTAAAAAGTTTTTGGAGCTTCCAGCGTACATGAACTATACAGGGTGTCAAGAAATTAATTTTATTTTAATTAGTGCCATAGAAAAACTAAAATATCTTCCAGTATATTTCAGCGTCCTGTAGAATAACCACCAATTTAATTTTTTAAGTTTTTCTTTGGTGTTTTAGCGGTTTTTTATATTTTTTCTAGCTATAAAAATAAAAAAACTGAGGTGTTCATATTGGAGCGCAAAATATTTTTTATTCAAATTCGAATTCAAAACATGCTTTATTATTATAAATTCATAGTATTTGTTGACAAAGCCTTACATAATAAAAGAAAAACTATCAATATAATAAAAATTATGACTAAAAATTCTTGTAAATTGTATCAAGCCTTTGTTTTCAGTAAAAACGATACAGTCTTTCTAAATTTTATCTGTGATCCTACATTTTTTACCTCGGTTGGAAGATGGTTAAAAATCTTAAAGAGTCCTTGGTAAGATTACTTTTAGAAAAGGGCAATAGTAGATGGTTACCCTTGTACCTTTTATAGATAAGATCCACTGTTTCCAATATAAAAACACATGTTAATGTAAGTATCCCCTGTTGTACGAAAAGAGGCCTGTATGATTATCTTATGCTAATCCTGCACAACACTTACTGCCCGTTTTTGCAGTACAAACGTAGAACCAAAAGGAAAGTTTAAGGTTTTTGTCAATTAATAAACCCAGAAACTTGTTATACTGCTTGCATCGAATATCACAGTCATCCAAACTTACATTATCATAGTTAAACCTAAAGCTAAGCACACTAGTCTTATTGACATTAAGAAATAAGCGATATGAATCACACCACTCACACATTTTCTTAGCATCGTCAGATATAATGCTGATTATTGAATGTAGACTTTTATGGAACCATAAACAGTGGTGTCATCAGTAAACTAAATGAAAGGCTGTAAATCGTCCTCGAGACTATGGGCCTAGCACAGAACCCTGAGGCACTGATAAAGCAAGCATCTGATATTTTATTATACTATTATTATTATTTATTATTTTAGATCTAACCACATGTTTTGCCTCAATGGGAAAGTCTCTCCAGCAATATTCCGTGATTCACATAATCAAATGCCTTGGAGAAGCAACAAAACACTGCCGAGGCCACATCGCCTTCATTCAAGGTTATAAATCTTCTAAAAAGCCACTTTTAGACTCTTGAAAACCATATTGACATTTGCTCATTCTATTCTTAATAAGCTTTTCTACAATTTTTGACAATGACGGTAATAAGGAGATAGGTCTAAAGTTTCCAAGATCTTTAGAATCTCTTCCTTGATATATTGGAATGACAACAGCAATTTTTCAACAGGGCGGAAATGTTCCAGTATCAAATTAATTATTTATCGCATCCACCAAAATCCCAAGTGAGTGATTAGGCAGAATCTCGAGTACTCTGAATGATACTTCATCCACCTCCGATGACTTTTTATTATTTATTAAACTAAATGATTTTTTTAATTCGACAATGTTAGTATGGATTAAATAAAACGAAGAATATATATTAATATCACTCAAGTAGGGTATCAGTATCAGAATGTATGTTATACGATAGTTTCTCCGCAACTGAACACTAAAATTGGTTAAGTTTATTACTATCAATTGTAATTTGCTTATTATTTTTTGAGTAGAATTAGTTCCAATTTTCTTTGGTCTTGTTATGTACCTTATTTACTCGGTCTCTATAGTATATTAGTATAGCGGTCTTTATAACTCACCTGTATATGCCCCTATAGGTATTAAAATTATTCTGAAGGTTTTGATTTTTTGTATATTTTCGTATTTTATTCCCAAATAAAATAATTAAGTTAGAACTAAATGAAAGGCTGGAATGGAAAAGAGCATCTCAATTATCTTCAAGAACATTATAATATTATTACTTGGTAATCTGTAAAAACATACTAAATAAACGTTATAATTTTAATTATATATATTAAAAAATTCAAACTCACCCTCAACTAATAGGGAGTCATTTTTATTAATATTAACTATAGAAAAATTATACAAAAAATTATTGATAAGAATCATAATTTAGAATAAAGCAGGGCTCATCTGGCCTTTACCAATGTCCAGTCAGCAATAATATATTCAGCAAGTCAAGGGTCTCAATAAATATGCTAAATTCATTAATTTTATTTCTTAGACCCAATGTTTAACAACAAAAGTAAAACACAATTATTGTTGTTTTTTTCGATTAACTAATTTATTTACAAAAAATGATTAGACTCTTCGTGAAGAAGGTGAAGAAACATACTCAGTATCAACCGAAACATTGATATTCTATTATGTAATGGAGCAGTAGTTTCTACATGAATCAGGTTAGTAAAATGTTTTGAATTATTCAAATTTACATTTTTAAAGTTGTTAATAAAGGTCTCAGTCATTCTTGCAAATCTATCCAAAGTCTTCCCATTTAAATAATAACTGAAATCATCTATAAAGTATTTATAATAGATTTACTTGAAAGGTCTAAAACATGTGTATTAATTGAGAATCTTTTAAGATTATTTACACAAAAAATTTAACATATTGTTAGAAAGAACAGTGGAACCTTTTCTAAAGATTCAATTTGTATTCATGTGATGGATGAATGTTAGTATGGAGGTGAAGGAATGAGCAATATCTAGCGGAGAATATTGACGCGAGAGTAGCATTTGAAACATAAGTAGTATTATGGCGAATGTAAAGAGTGATTTAATAGTTTTTGTAGTGGAAATTGTGTGTAGAGAGATATAGCAACTTGTGTGTAAAAATACTGCTGTTTCCTTTGCTCAAAACTTTGGGAACGATTTTGTTCTGATAGACAACTTTCAAACCGCTCCGCATAATAAAAATAAAAATATATTTTTATATTTTACAAGGTAATTTTGGAAAAGCATTTGTATTCATACAAAAAATATCTTTAAAAGTTAGTTTTGTGAATTTTACAGCATGGTGGGTGAGTTAAGAAAACTATGTATTGGTTTTTTGATGCCAATAGAAACACCTTTTAAAAAATCGGTAAATTTCCTTTATCCGGAACTTCCCTCGTTATGAATATTTCCTTTTATTAGGAATAGTGAAGTGTGACCCAATTTAGTTCAGTACATAGTTATTTGGAACACATATATACTCTCTTTTCAAATACTTTTATTGGACGCCATTTTGTTTCAACAGATTGGATCCCTGCTAATATTTTACCAGTTCCTAGCTATGCCATACTTGATTTTTGGGCATAATTTAAAATACATTCAATAATCAGTTTGTTATGTTCAATTCGTACCTGTTTATCCTTATCTCATATTTATTTTTTCTCCAAAATTTACAGTCAATTGAATAAGAAGATTTTTTTACGTTGTTTTTTAAACATTTTATTTGGCCGCCATTTTGTTCCGCTATCGTAACACAACTTTACTAGTTTACCTCTATATCACATCTAATGCTTGCCCACCATTTGAAATTAATCTAATAAGCAGTTTTTTGAGGCTGATTTTTGAAATGTTTTATTAGGCTGCCATTTTGTTTTGCTGTCTTATATTCATACCAAAATGTTACCAGTTTATTGTTATGTAACACTTGATTCTTATGCAATATTTGAGATAAATTGTATAATTAGTTTTTTTAACTAATATTTTTTTTACCAGGTCATCCCCATATGAGCCTTAATTTTTGACTAAAATTTGAAGGCAATCTGATGAGTAGTTTTTAGCTATGCCTCGAACCGACAAACAAACCGACAGACGGATCGACGGACTTGATAAAACATATTTTTTTGCATCTAGGGTCGCTAAAACGCGAAAACCTGAAAGGGTGATTTTTTTCAGATTACACAAATTTTATTTGGCCGCCGTTTTGTTTCGCCATCTTGAACTAGTACCACAGTTTTACTATTTCATCTCTATACTACAATTAGTTATGGCATACAATTTGAAATCAACTGATTAAGTAGTTTCTTCAAGCTGAATTTTTTTTATTAAGGGGCCATTTTTTTCCGCCATCTTGTATTCGTACCAAAATTTTACGAATTGATTCTTACATAATACTTAATTTTTGTGCCAAATGTGAGAGAAATTGGATAATTATTTTTTTAGAAATAATTTTTTCAACGATTCACTAGTCCCGCATATTGGGTTTTTACCAAAATATTACCAGGTTATACCAATATGAACAGTAATTTTTGACTAAAATTTGAAGACAATCTGATGAATGGTTTTTAAGCTATGCCGCGAACCGACAGACAAACAAACAAACCGCCAGAAGGGCCGACGGAATTCATAAAACAAATTTGTTGGCATCTAGGAATGCTAAAACGCGAAAATATGTAAAACCTGAAGAATGTCTTGAATTAGCACCACACTTTTATTAGCTCATCTCTATACCACAATTAGTTATGGCATACAAGTTAAATTGTAATGTTGTCCATTAAGTAGTTTTTTCAGGCTGAATTTTATTAAGCCGCCATTTTATTTCGCCATCTTGAAATCATACCAAAATTTTAACAGTTGATTTCTACATAATACTCGATTTTTGTGCAAAATTGGAGATACATTGGATAAGCACTTTCTTAGTATAATTTTTTTAACATTTCACTAGACAGCCATTTTGTTTTGCCATATTGGATTTTTACCAAAATGATACCAGGTTTTTGACCAAAATTGAAGTCAATCCGGTAAGTAGTTTTTAGCTATGTCGCGAACAAACACACCGACAGACAGACAGGTAGACTGACGGAATCGAGAAAACGTGTTTTCCGTCATCTAGGAACCCTGAAACGTAAAGATCTGCAAAACATCTCGGAGTGTGATTGTTTCACGATTACAATACTTCCCTTTTACGAGGGAAGTAAAAATGGTTCGGAATAGCGCTATTTTTGGAACAATCTATACCATTTTGTCCCGGTAATTTTAGAAAAATATATGTATCCATAATAAAAATGTAATAGTTAATTTTGCGAATTTTAAAGCATGGTGGGTGAGTTCAAAAATTATCTGTTGGCATTTTTTGCTCCAATATTTCATTTTTTTTATCTATAGAGCTAGAGAAAAAACCCATTTGGTAAAGTGTTTAACAAGAATTAATTTACACCCTATGTAGAACTAGCGCTATACCTTTAAAACACCCTCTATTATAGAAAAAACTATATTTTCATTATCTGCAAAGTTCGATAAGTAAATCTAAGAATAAAATATGTGTAGGAATACTTTTTAAATAAACGTTTTGAAGTAGTGTTCATTTTTGGGACTGTCTGTACCCATTTTTTGAAGTAATTTTGGAAAATCATATATATATTCATAAAAAATAATCTTTAAAAGTTTATGTTACGAATTTTGAAGCAAGGTGGGTGAATTATGAAAATTATGTATTGGCATTTTTGGCTCCAATAGACAGACCTCAAATTTTGTATTTACGCAACCGGAGAAAAAATGAAAACCACTTTAGAATTAATGTTTTATATCACTAAAACATCAAACAAAAATACAAAAAATTAAATTGGTGGCAGTGCGATGAAATTTAATGGAATTTATTTTATTTTCTTATGACACTAACTAATCTAAAACTAATTTCTAGACACCCAGTATATGGTTTCAAAACTTTAAAAAAACGAAGGATCAATCAGCTCTTATTTAAAAAAAATGTATGTTAGGAAGACTGTTAAAAAGCTACAGGTTATTATGTAAGAAAACTAAAATATTTAAAAAAGTTTCATTTGGAAACATTTTCAAAATTTCGAAAAATCTCCGTAATTTTTTTTAGTCTTTTTATTTTATTCTATTTTTCTTATTTCAAGTAAGGTTTACGTTTAAACTGGTTAATAACCAACAAATTTTGCAAGAAATTTTTAAAAACCTCATCTTAATATCTAGTTGCAGCAGTACATATAGAAACCGCGCGAGTTAAAAAATTAGAATTTTGTAACATTTAAACAAAATTAACTACAAACACTTACCCTTTCAATATCATAAACTTGTTCAGGAACACTTCTTTCAGTTCTATGTCCATTTTGCACGTGATGTACAATGTCCGATTCTAGAATATTTGTTCCATTTTTCCGTTCCTGTTCAATTTGAGCAGGTGGCACTTCTTTTTTTGCTTTGGGTGCTCCCATATCTAATAGAAAAAGAAGGCCAGTCACCACAGATAGAGTGCCTAATACGGCAGCATTATCGACCAGGTTAGATGGGACGGAATCTATTGATGCAAAGGCCAAGCTTCCTGAAAAAAAATCGGCCAGTGTGGACATGTACGAAATTTATACACAGTGCCTAACTCTTACAATCCGTAATTAGTAAATATAGGGATACGGTATTCACAATATTTTTATATGATCTCCAAATTTTAGACTACAAAAAGGATCAACACTAGTTTTAAAATACAAACTTAATAAGTTTTTCTCTTCAGTGAAACTGTGCAAGCCAATTGGATTACTGGTACAACAAGGTCTATAGATATTTAAAATTGATCCCTTCACTTAGAACTTATTTTTGGACATAACTATAAGAACTCAAAGTAGAATTAAATTAATTTAATTCAAATTAGTGGATTGGTTACCGAGAACTTAAAAAGACAGACATACATTCATATACTTTAGTTCAGTAGTTTAAGAGATTTATTGATTTAAAACTTAAAGTAGACTTTAATACATCAGATTAGTGAAGAGTTTTATTTTCTTAGTTTATGCATTTTTATCTCTTACTACTCTTTAAGGATGCTAAATGTAAAGCCTAAAAATAAATAAAACCGGATTAGTTTGATCGTCTGTGCGACATCTTCAACGTATTTTTGTTAATACGTATTCGCGATAAATTATTTATAAACAAACTAGTTTGTTTATCGTTTTACTGTCGAAAATAGAGATTTGAGCATTGTTGTACCAAAGTTGATATTGTGTTAAATTCTTTCTTGAAAAAAGATAATAGACGGAATATCTCTTAATGATTTTAAATAAGAATTTAGTACATAGTTCGCGATTGATACGACTGAACCTTGCTAAAATACCTTTTAGTGGTTTTTAAATTAACCATGGTACACAGCACGGCAGAAAGGATTAAAATGATCGAAATATTTTCTCAAATAAACAGTGCGCTAATAGAACAACACAAATATTTAATGAGCGACATGACAACATCAACGTGCATCGAAAATATGTTTTGGAACTTGTGGCTAAATTGCGGGAAACTGGATCAGTGGCCAATAAAAAACGCAACATTCAAAATTCCATGAGGAATGAAAGAACGGAAGCGATGGTTTTAGGGCAAGTTGATCTAGATCCTACGTTAATTACCCACCAATTGGAAACTGTGTGTGATGTTAGTCGACGTAGTATCCAAAGGATTCTCATAGTTTCCATCCGTGCAAAATAGCCTTGTGCAAGAAATTAATGAAGACGATTCATCGACGATTACAATATTGTGAAGTTATAAGTGAACGAATTATAAACGATGATAACCATCTATTCACCACTTGTTTCTCTGGTGAATGCTCTTTTTTCTTAAACGGCACGGTACATCTTCTTGACTGCCGATATTGGTCCGATTTTAATTCCAGAATTTAACATGAGGTACACGCCCAACAGCCACAAAAATTAAATGTTTGGGCTGGTATTTTTGGCGATCATATAGTTGATCTTTAATTCTTGCCTGGAAATTTGACAGGTGAAATG
This sequence comes from Kuschelorhynchus macadamiae, assembly GCA_030620095.1. Taxonomy (NCBI): domain Eukaryota; kingdom Metazoa; phylum Arthropoda; class Insecta; order Coleoptera; family Curculionidae; genus Kuschelorhynchus; species Kuschelorhynchus macadamiae. The sequence goes on along the minus strand of JAUTXW010001262.1, from coordinate 2,842,237 downwards.
TATTTACAATTATCACAAGACACTATACAGCCAGTGTTAATAGCAATAATTGAAAATCAGAATGATCGGCGATACATATGCTTGAGTAAGTACCGCAAGAGTTAAAAATCCATTGAATAATAACATCAGTATCTTCATTAGTTATTTTTACACCACTTGCTGGCAAATTTCTTGCTTTAATTGAGCTCCACTAATCTGATGTATTAAAGTCAACTTTAAGCTTTAAATCAATAAATCTCTAAAAGTACATGATATTTTAATCATTTTGAAGGAAATCGAAAGACCTTTAAAATGAGGTTTCCGTCGACCCCTTTCCGTTTAAGATTTTAGGGATGGTGCTAGTGACCCCCGCCTAGGACGATGCAGGTATGAAGGTGATTTTATGAAAATGATTTGAGCTAGCCGTAAATGACTCTGTTTCATTTTCGATGAGTTACACTATATATATATATATATATATATATATATATATATATATATATATATACAGGGTTATTCACGCAACCCGTTCATTAAAAGTTTTTGATGATGCCATTTAGATAAAAATTTCAAATTTTGGGATTAAGGTAAGGTCAAGGGGTACTTCTTTTTTGAAATATTTTCAACTTCCTGTCACTTCCGGTTTAACCGGAAGTTGGTATCAACTTGCTTATTTTAAAAGGAACACCCTGTATTTTATGATATTTTTGGATTCTACGGAGAATTTTAATGCTATTTTATGTAGCATGTCCTATACCCAGGTTCAAGCGTTCTTAAGATATTTGACCTTGAACCGAAAATGAGCCTTCGGGGTACCAAATTTTAAAATCTCATATTTTTGTAAGTTTTGAAGATATAATCTTCATATTTTGCAGACGATCGGTAAATAACCTCAGGTTTCTATTTTTTTTTTATTGAATTTGTCTATTTTTATACAGGGTGTCCTAAATTCAGCGGCAAACATTCACATTTTCAAAGCCGCTAAAGTCTGTTTTTTTAAATGGGACACCCTATAACTTCATGCACTATCAAATGTAGAATTTAATTTTCTAACGAACTATATTAAGGTTCCCTATACCTATTAGTAACCATTTTCGAAATAATTGGGTTTTATAAAAATATCGTATGTATTTGCTTAAATGTTTACATGTTCCAATGGTGAGCCATGGAAAAACAATTGAGATCCAATATCCAATATGACAGATGATTAATATGCGTTATTTATCGAAAGCTGTCAGTGATAAACTAAATCTTCTAAATCGAAATGGAAGAATACTCAAACGCTGATATTCTCAATCTATTTTATATTCATGGAGAATGTTATAAAATTTTAGAGAGAACGTGTCGTGTGTTTAATGAACGCCACCCTGATTTGCCGTCAATGAACAAGTCAAAATTCAAGAGGATTGAAGCGAACTTTTTGCGTTTTGGCAAGGTTAAAGTTACGAAAAATGTTCCGAAACCAGTGACAAATGCCGAGGATAACGTAATAAACACATTAACTTATTTCCACGCAAACCCGCAAAGTTCAATACCGTCTGCAGAAAACGATTTGGGAATTTCTTCTTCATCTGTCCAAAGAATCTTGATCGAACATCATATGCACCCTTATTCTTTCCAAAACGTGCAAGCCTTGAGACGTGGTGATGACGTCCGACGAGTAGAATTTTGCGAATTCATGTTTTTGAAAATTCAAGAGGACCCTCAATTCCTTTCAAAAATATTTTGGACCGATGGAGCGAAATTTTCTAGAGAAGGAATAACAAATAGAAGAAACGCACATTTCTGGGCAGCAGAAAATCCTCACGCTTTACGCGAAACGCGTTCTCAAGAGAGGTTTAGCTTCAATGTTTTCGGTATAGTATTAAATGAAATAGAAATAGAAAACGCACAAATTCAACGGGCCACAGCAACTGTACAAAGAAGAATTGAAATGTGTCTTCAAATGAACGGACAGCATATAGAACATTTGTTATAATTCAATTTTATTATTTTATTTATTTATTGTTGATTGTTAGCTTGCTATAATTTTTAAGTTCACTAAAACAAGTTTAGAACAGTCTCGAACTTAGTAGATATGGTTAAAAATAATGTAAACAATTTATTACATTTTTTAATACTTAAACTTTTCCGAAACGAAAAAATTTCGTTTCAATCCTCTTCAATTTTCTCTTGTTCATTGGCGATAAATGAGGATGTTTTTCATTAAAAACACGGCACGTTCTCTCCAATATTTTGTAACTTTCTCCGCGAATATAAAATAAATTGAGAATATCAGCTTTTGAGTGTTATTTTTTTTAATTTAAAAGTTTCAAATCAGCTGTCATGTTGAATAGAAAAGCACAACAATTGTTTTTCCATGGTTTACTACGGGAAGGTGTAAGCATTTTGCAAATACATATGATAGTTTAATAAAAACCTGATTATTTCGAAAATGGTTACGAATAGGTATAGGGAATCTTAATACAGATCGATAGAAAATTAAATTCTACATTTGATAGTGCATAAAGTCATAGGGTGTCCCATTTAAAAAAACGGACTTTAGCGGCTTTGAAAATGTGAATTTTTGCCGCTGAATTTAGGACACCCTGTATAAAAATAGACAAATTCAATAAAAAAAATAGAAACCTAAGATTATTTACCGATCGTCTGCAGAATATGAAAATTATATCTTCAAAACTAACAAAAATATGAGATTTTAAAATTTGGTACCCCGAAAGCTCATTTTTGGTTCAAGGTCAAGTATCTTAAGAACGCTTGAACCTAGGTATAGGACATGCTACATAAAATAGCATTAAAATTCTCCGTAGAATCCAAAAATATCATAAAATACAGGGTGTTCCATTTAAGCAAGTTGATACCAACTTCCGGTTAAACCGGAAGCAGTGGCGTAACTACAGGGTGGCAAGTCGGCGAAATGCCACGGGTCCCAGCCGGGAAGGGGCCCCCAGTCAGAAGAGAATCTTCAACATTTATTATTACATTAATTAAAAAAAATGTTTTGTCTCTCTTTTATTTATTTATTTAGTAAACCATACAAGTGAAAAAAAATATTTAAATTTTAATGAAATCGTAAAAAAAGTTTTAATCCAGTTTTAGAAAGATCGGACATAACACAATAATTAATTATTTCGGTAATATGCGTGGACAAACATACATACTGTTATGTTTATTATGGTTTGAATTTAATTATTTGTATTTATCGAACCAATATACAATATAACCCAAGTTCAGTTCAATACTACTTTTATTTGTCAACCCGTTACAATAACTGCCGTTGTTAGGCAATACACAAAATATAATAAGAAGTGGTGGCCCCTGTTGTTAGGCAACACACAAACAAATACAATAAGAAGTGGGTTGCCTAACATTAAACCCTACATCCTACACATACATCCATACTTCCAAAAAAATGTGTGTATTGTTTTCATTTATTATTCGCTTGGCATCTCGGGGTGTCTAGCCAAAGCTTACTAATACTACTTTGGTCTAGCCGAGAGTAGGTATACTACCCATATAGCAGCAATAAAATTTATGTTGGTAATACTACATGCCGAATGCCGATGCACGGGAGCACGGGGAATCCCCGATGCAATTTTGGATTTATTTTATTACGCAAGAACTCATTGACATTGGGCAGTTAGCAGTTTTTTGTTGTAAGTTGTGTCAGAATTGGTTGTTTGTTGCAAGTGAGGATATTATTTAATTAGTTAATTGTGAAGATAGGTTGACAATGTCTACTCGGTAAGTATTTTATTGTAAATAATTTATAAGATAATATTTTTAATTTTTAATCTAGCTATAAAAATAATCATTTACATCGTCGTTAGGTCTTGTTGTAGGTATCGTAGTAACGTTTGAAATCACAGGTTATTAAATTATAATTTAAAATAATGATTTTATCGCGCATTTGAAAATCAATTCACTATTTTGTTTTGACATTCGTAACCACTAGAGTGACCCAAAAAAGCTTTTTATTTTTTTTTTAATAAAATTAAAAAATTAGTGCTCTTAATATTAGTATTTAAAGATGAGAATTTATAAGTTTTCGTTTCACATTTAAGTAACAGGGAAAATTATATTAAATATTGGAATTTTGCTACTACATTTTTAATTGCAAACTACACTGCTCATCATTCGAAACGGTCACCCTAGGTTTTTACCCTATTTTCAAACCTGTCTATCTTAAAAAGTAATTGACGGATTTTGATGAATCTGAACTTTTTGGAAAGCTTGGTTAATTGACTTTCGATCGAGCTATCTGGTTATTACGTGGTATCTGTTAAACGAGATATACTGAGCAAAAAATGAAGTGATGTAAAATGCTCCAAAATGTTTGAGTGTCCCGTTTGAAGTAGACAAATTCGAGTTGATCCTCTGTGCGAATTTTATGATCTAGGACCAAAATACAAAAAAGTAATTTCTGCAATTTGAGAAATTTTCTTTTGTTTCGGCGATATGATTTTTTTTCTGATTTTGGACTTTTTTTTAGACACGACCCTGTAGTTTTTTTGGTGATAATTATATCGAATTAGTATAACGCTTAGCACTTTATTATGAAATATCCCTTTAAAATTTACATATTTGCATTATACAGGATGTCCTCCAAAAATGTGGACAGCAGTTGAAAGCAAAACTTTCGTTTTTCTCATATTTTTCCAAAACCACACTTTACTTGACACACTGTGTATAAAGAACTCAGAATTTTGCATGTTTGTTATAATTTTCTGGTTAAATAAAATAGGCTTTTATCTCGGGACGGTTTTTGAATGTTGTAAATACTGCTCTTTTTAAAGAAGATACAGGGCGAGAAAAAATATGCAAAATATTGAATACTTTATACCGAATGTGATCAATAAAATTTAGTTTTGGAAAACTTGTGAAAAAATGATAGTTTTACTTTTAGTAGCTCTCCATAAACTTTGGAAATATCCTGTTTGACGCAAACATATACAGGGTGTCCCAAATTCGACTGAATACATGGGGATCTGGAAAACCGTAAGAGACACGAAGTCGAGTAAATTATGGAAAACTTGCATAATTGGCGGCTGAATTGATTCCCGCTCATAAATTTATGAAATTACGAGTACTTTCGAAAATATTCAAGAAAAGATGAAAATTAAATATTTTTATTTTATTTTTTTCTTATGTTATTTACGAAGCAACTATAAAGAAAATTATATTTTATTATTGCCACTTTTTATTCTCTATAAGATGATGTAGGTAATCAAATTTAAAAACCGACGTTTCGTCTTTGGGGAATTATCATCAACTTAATTTTTTTAAATACGGACCTGGATTTTTTATTAAATTTTTTGCAAGCTCGATCGAAAGTCAATTAACCAAGCTTTCCAAAAATTACTTTTTAAGATAGACAGATTTGAAAATAGGGTAAAAACCTAGGGTGACCGTTTCGAATAATGAGCAGTGTATTATTTCTAGAGAAAAAACTGATACGTGTTGTAAGCTTAAATTAAGTGTTTAAACCCGAAACCCGCACATCAATATCATAAATCTTTTAGACGATACCGGGCGGTTTTTATTTTTGTAACATTTTATTTAATAAAATTTTTGATTTCTTTAAAAACGCCGTTTTTAAAGAAAAACGGCACTTTTTTAAGAGGAATCAAGTGTTGAAAGCATATTGTTTTGACATTAGCTTGTATTTTTTTAAAATAAACTACCTTGTGATTTCAAAATAAAATCCTGATTTTTAATATGTATTTTACTATAGACATACTTCTATTTTCAGTTTCACTCATTTAAAGTTAAACACTTAATTCGAGTCCATAATACGTGTGCCAGTTTTATTTCTAAGTCTTCTAGAAATAGAAATGTCCTATTAAAAGTGTCAAATATGGACCACCCTGTACAAAGAAGGACTGCTTTTTTGGCATTTGTTAGCAATCAGGTTTTCCAATAAATATCAACTAGTATTATTACACACTTTTTGTGTTGTTGTTCTAGAAAATATCAGAGTGGAAGTGAAAAACGAAAGCGAAAGAAGGAGTCTGAAGAACAAAAGAAAAAGTTACCTAAAATAAGTCAGTACTTCAATCAAGATAGTTTAAATGAATCAAATGAACAGCGCGACGGAAAGGCAGAAAATGATGTCGTCATAAGTGGCAATATCGCAGAGCCCGATAACAGTAAATATTTAGATTCAGAACCACAACCAGGTACAAGCAAATCTTCAAATAAATCATTTTTGAATATAGAACAATTAAAATCCTTACCGTATGTTACTGATAAAGGTAACTTTAAAGAACTCAATGATCAAATAAAACGGTTTGTGATTGAAAACGGACACTGTAAACCAAAAGGTCCCTTTTTAAGGGATGGTAACAATAGATCTTTCTTGGATAAATATTATTTCACTGTTTCTAAATCTGGCGTAAAGTTAGAACGTACATGGCTGTCCTATTCTCTATTGCTTCAAAAAGCATATTGTGAACCATGTTGGCTATTCGCAAATAGAGCATCTAAAAACATACAAAATATTTGGATGGAAGGATATGATGATTGGAAACATATTGTGGAAGCCATAGAAAGACATGAAACATCGAAAGAACATTTGCATTCATGTTTTGTACATCGACAGTGGCAGTTACATGGAACAACAAGAAAGAAAAACATTTTTGGCGCCAAGTACTCACTAGACTTCTTGATGTTACTTTGACACTTTCAACCTGTAATTTAGCTTTTCGTGGTCATAAAGAAACGTTATATGGCAACAATTCTAATTCAAAAGGAAATTTTTTGAGCATTGTCGAATTATTAGCCAAATACGATCCTATTTTACAAGAATTGTTAAGCATACCTAAGGGCCAGATTAAATACTTAAGTCCAAAAATACAAAATGAGCTCATTGGTGTTCTGGTTCAAAAAGTGAAAAATGCTCTAATAAATGAAATAGTAAACGCACCATTTTATTCAATTTTATTTGATACTACTCAAGATATTTCCAAAACAGATCAATTGTGTGAACTTTACCGTTACTGTGTAATCGAGAAAGATGAAAATGGAACTCCAAAGGCGCTCGTAATTAAAGAGTCCTTTTTAGGATTTCATGAGGTTAAGGATCAAACTGCCTTGGCAATGTCCAAACAGATAATAAAATCCATAAATGACAAAAGTATTTCTTTAAATAAGTGTCGTGGACAAGGGTACGATGGAGCTAATACCATGAAAGGTACTTATGGCGGAGTTCAAAAACTTATAAAAGATATAGAGCCAAATGCAGTGTACGTCCATTGTG